>JAMPIV010006263.1:0-38609 GCA_024509875.1 Oreohelix idahoensis
CAGCGGCTTACATACCCCAGCATAGCCGACATCTGGTGAAGCCCTGGCAGATGACTAAGGAAAAGGTCAATATTGGTGGAGTTTTAAGGAAAGGGACTTCACAGTGCTTTCCGGTAGCCAATATTAAGGTGAAATGTAAGTTCGTGTCTGGCACCATCAAGGCAGCTGTAACGGCTCAGCCAGCCTATGACTTCATTCTCGGCAACCCATATTTAGTTTTGGGGAACCCGCCCACACCGATCCTTGCTGATGCAAGGGGGCCTACTGCAGGCCAGTTAAGTGAAAAAGGAGAAGCCCTAATTCACGGAGCCCCGAGCGAGCTCAAACATAGCTGTCATGCCAAGGAGAGGTGCAACGCCTCTGACGACAGTGATATGTTATTTGCAGAGGCAGATTCGCCCGCCAGCCCTGTTCAGCCAACCGGCCAAACAGTGGTGACGACGCCTCTGATTCCGGAAGTACACTCTTTGTTGTCGGGAATTAGTCCCCCGATGGTATTAGTTCCTTCAAGTAAGGGACATACTGACAAGAGCGGTATTACATATGTCAACGACCAGCGCCATCTTCATAGGGCACAAGATAGCGGTCTGAGCGAGCATATAGTTCCAACCAGCCCTGGAGCCCCATCCGACCAGCACTTTACTCAAACGGAGGAGGACAGTGATCTGAGTATCCGTTTGCCTATAGACGGAGGTGGGCCCCACAACTCTCGTATCTCGTTTACAGGAAACGACTCTTGTAACGAGGAGCCTGAAAAATTGGCTATATTTTCCAATTTGTTTCAAGGAACATTGGAACCAGTCACTGAGAGCTTTATCTCAGATTCTCCGCGATCTAACGGGATCTTAAACCGTCAAGTGTCACTGCAGGACACATTCCAACTGACGCCAGTAACTCTCACAGGGGAGGGCAAGGTTGAGGGTAGAACTAGGGTGTTAGACGGAGAGCTCCCGTGGTCTACAGTTTCATCTCACCAACTTTTCAGGCCAGAAAAGAGTGAGAAAAGCGGCCTTACGCATTTGCAAGGAGCTATATTGGAGAGCTCTGTCCCGCTTCATATTGGTAGGGGAAGAGCGAGTCTAGAACCACTGCCAGGGGCAGATCGTGCCTACTTTTCTTTAAAGGTAGAAGCTATTGAGATTAGTGAGGACTCAATAGAAACCCAGCAAGAAATCGGAGGCTCTACACCAGAGGAACCCGAGACGTCGCATCGTTCTCGCACTGTACCAGCGGTCACAAACCCGCTGACGCGCAGCGAGGAAGTCGCCATCGCCAGGTCGCCACAGCGCCCGCCGGTCACATCAGCTGACCAGGACAGCCTTTTGATGGTCATAGCAAGGGAAAGTTCAGACCCGCCATTAGACGGCACAGGTCCGAAGAGAGATCAACTCTCCCACCGAAGCATAGGAGCTCATTCTAGGAGAGGAAGAAGGAGGAAACGCAAAAGAGGAAGGTCGAAGAACACTGAATAGGAAGGGTAAGGACAGACAGCTTGTAGACAGAGTTAAGGGCCAGTGTGAAACACAGAGATTTCAGTAATGAGATCGTTGCTCAATCTTCGAAGGTGGGAGTGATGTGACGAAAGTACTGAGATTCTGTCTTTCAAATGGCCCATGTCTTTTTCTTCTTGCATTTTGTTCACTCTTTCTAGGAGGGATTACAAAAAATCCTTCCCCATGTTTCTTCTCCTATTTATTTACGTTTTTTCAGAGAGATTACGGTGGAGTTTCATCTCATCTACATCTATGTTCCTTCTCTATGACTAGTAGTCTTGTTTAGTGTTGGTGTAGGGAACTGTTGCATTATTATTCTAGACGAAGGACTTTAGAGCCTAGATCAGATTAGCACCAGTTTTAGTCTTTTTAAAGATATGGCATGTGGCCATAGACGCATTTTTCGGGAGTTAAATTAATTGCGGCCATTTTTGCTTCATTGCCAGTATAGGGCTAGGACTAATTCCCGTTTCTTTGTCTAAAACCCATGCACGTTGCATCAGAATGATCTAAGGTTCTGATTGGCTGAGAGCTAACTGCAGTTGAAATGCAGAGCTCCCATTGGCTTAGAACCACGCCGCGCATATGACGTCATGAAGTCGGCGCGTGGGGGTCCTGATAATAAATACGCCCGAATTTCATAAGTTCGGTCTCTAAAAATTAATTGCCAAGCCGCGTTCCTGATTCAAATTATCGATTGCCTTCAGTGGGAAAATTCGAAATTTGGTAAGCAGAATTTTCGTGGTAACTTTATTTAATTTTGTCTAAGCCTAGGCCGATCAGTAAAGTTTCTTGGGAAGTTTTAGTTTAATTTAATTCTTATCGCCAGAGCCATCAAATACTATCTTAGTGATAGACTTGAGAAACTTAAGAGGTCCATTTACTTCCTTACTGCAGGAATAACGGTATTTAAGATGGTTTGAAAGTTGAGTTGCCGCGGGCGTGCTTGTATTATTGCAAAGCAGGTCTGTAGAGAAACCCGCATCGGCGAATTTTATTAATTTACAGAATGACGGGAGCGTGTGTATTTGTGATTTTATTGTGAGTTTAATGCTGCTCGTTAATTATATAGTTACCCATCTATCTGTAAGCACGGGAGTGATAGAGGTATTAATTGGAGCAAGTGGGTGCGTTCATTACGGTATATTTATTTGATACGATGTTCAGAGGGACGAGGGGGAGAGAAGCACGTGGTAATAAAATTATAAACACGTGGTTGAACTACGGGGTTTTCAATTTGATAATCTGGGGTTATGTATAACTTTTGACGGCATGTAGATGCTAGCGTAAACAGGGTTATATGTTATTGATTGTGCATTGTTATTCTGTGTATTCAGAAGATGGAGATGAAATTTATTTCTGTTAAGGGAATAATATTTTATTTCAATTTTGAGGTGATTAATCATACTGACGGGAATTTTAGGAATTCCTAGAGAGGGCTAGTTTTATTTTGTATTAATCATTACGGCATTAGTGTCAGCGTAAGAAGTAGGCCACAGTACGACTGCCCAGACCGTGCCAGTGAAAATATTGTTGTTGCTCGGAGTTAGTCAGGCAGAACAGGCGATCTGGGTTAGCCAATGTTTACCTTGTGGGCTCAGGTAGAGAAGGGAACAGGAGAGGAGCGGACGGTGTTGGCATGATTTTTGTATGGAGGTGCATAACGTGTTGAAGAGTCAGGGAGGTAGTGTTATTAGAAATGTATTATTACGGTTTGTTTAGCTGTTGTTTTGTTTTGTCTAAAACAGCAGGTGCCGGCTTTGTGGGGAAGAGCAGAATTTTTGATACCTCAAAATTTCTCCTACGGCACAGTTGTGGCATTCGCAGACACGCAAGTCGTGCGTTAATTGCCAGTGGTGGAAGGAGAGAAAGAGAATACGGTGTCCCAAGGCAGGGAAACCATTTTTCCAGTGAAGAGGATTTTTGTGGATAAATCCTGAGCTCTGACGCTCGTACTGTTACACACGCAGATTGGCATGCTGCCAGCGTTGTTGTAATTTTATGTTCGCTTCGTCACGGCCATAATAAAGCCGAAAGCCCATCGCCCAGTCATAGGTAATCGGGCAGGTGAATTCAGAGTGGTAGGAGAAGCCAGCTACAGTTCCAATTTCCAGAATCCAGTGGGGTTCTTTTTAAACCGTAGTCATCAGTTCCAGAATGGTGGAGAGAGAGAGGGTGACCATACTCTCCACAGAAGTCGTCGCAGTGTTGTCCCAAGTATAGCAGATGACAGCTGCTGAAGGTTTTTTTAGACGAGTTAATTGTGTAGCAGTGTGCAAGAGATTTCAGGATAGGCTGTGTAGAACCAGAGTCTGCGCAGAGTTGGTGTAGACACTTTGTAGTTGTTCCAGCTGAATGTGCACTTAACATTTAATTTAGAATAGTTGTGGAAGTGGAGGCTCGACAAGTGCAGTGTGGCTTATTTTGTCTAATCCAAACTTCTGTCCCCATACAGGTTGCAATTGTGGGAGAAGGGTTGGGGTTGATGCATTTTAACTGTGCTTGATTTTGTTTCAGGTGTGCATCCTCGCACTTTATGTATGGGACATGCATATGTTTGTTTGTTTATAGGTGTATAATAAACTTGTATAAATTGTAGCTGGCATCAGTCATTTCATTTAAGTACAGTAACTATATGTTGTCTGTATCTTAGTGTTTGTGAAATCTTGATATAACCTTATCCCCTTAGGGTAGCTAGAGGTCGTTGACAACTATAGCACATAAGACGTCCGAAGTGGCGAGGAAAGAATCAACCTCGGTTCTTAACCTCGGAGCCAATAGTGTCAACTGTTCACATTTCACTATCATTTTCTTCTAAATCTATTTTTTCAGTCTTTCTTCTCACTAGTGTCTTGTCACTATAGGTAGACAGTCTCTAGTCATAAATCCATTTCGTGACAATTGTGTCATTTATTGATTTGTTCTTTTCTGCCAGGTTTTGCGAACTCGCACCTTATTGTTGTTTTTCTCTGTGGTAAAGATTTTGTTTTGTTTAATAAACTATAAAATGGGCTCTGGATCAGTTTGTCTTTCACTATACTGTACCTGTATTCTTTAACTGTACCGTTGTGTCTGTGGCTAGTAATTAGTGCATACCTTATCTCAGCTGAGCGAGAGGCGGTGAGACAGTAGCTAATAAACCAAGTCATAAGTGTCGAGGGAGAGTCAATCTAGGTTGTCACTTTTGAAGCTATAAGTCTCATCCTCCACAGTCACGTTAATTCTCATCTTAATCTATCTTCTCAGACTTTCCTCAAAACGTGTGTCTTGTCTCTTTACTCAGATAGACTCTCAATTAAGCTATTTCGTGACAAAAGACAATATACTTAGAAGAAACATCTGTTTTTTTCAGTTTGTGGTACAAGTCTGTGGTTAAAGTTGCCAGCAGTCTACGTTAGATGCCTACATTAGATCGGGTCTTGAAGACGCTTCCCTTTACAATTGGAATGGTTAACCCCCCGCCCTCTCTTACTGCCAGAGCCGTGCTACTGCCACAGAATTGAACGATTGACGGAACAGCAACAACACAATGGGAACGAACAATGACCCATCATCAACAATAAATCGTCGTCAACACCTGGCTAGTTAAGTATAACTGTCAGGCCGAGGAAAAGAATTTTTATTTAGCGATAGCAACTTTAAAGTTTTTACCACTGATCTAACATCAGTGCTTCATTTTTTCACCAACAACTCTATTTTTACTTTGATAACTATATCTGATTATTAAGCTTGTTATCTGTAAATACAAATTTATTTATTAATCATTACTGAGTGATATACACCCGTCTGACTAAGTTATTTTAAATACATAATTATTCAGAGCTATTAAAGTAATATTTTGCTGAAACATTTTAGTTAGGGGCTTAGAAAATACGAGCTAATTTCGTTTTACTCACAGAAGGAGTGGGAAGATAAAAAGTTCACGACAGCTTAGATGATCTCAGTTGTTATGCTTTCCGTCTTAAAATTCCTGTGAGTCACCCTGAAATAGAAACATCATTCTTCTATTTGTACCTCTGCCAAGAGTAATCTTGAGCGAAGGTTGATGACCTTTGAAGGCCCTCATTTTTATAAGAAGATTTATTACAAGGCCATAATAAAGCCTGCAAATTAGTTGTGTTTTTGCTCTAGACATAGTTGTGTATATCTGTGTTTTCGTGCCTTCAAAAGCAATAATCGCGAGTGTTATTTAAGTGGCCAGATTAATACGCGCAGCGCGCAGTAAGTTGAGTGATTAGCCTAGGGCTTATATAAAGAGATAGTGGCCGGCAAGCGGGCCCAACAACAACCAACAACCGCACTATAACCAGCGTCTTTTTCAGGACGTACACAGCGATCGCAATAGTCAAAATGGGCCGAAATAAACCACGCGCTAAAAAGAAGAAGGTTTATACCAGCCCACCAGCGCAGAACAGCCAGGGAAATAACACAAACAACAAAGACAGACAGCCAGAAAGCAAAACTGCCCCAAGTACTCGTGCCGGGACCGAAATTTCTCCAACTCTTGACACGATGACGGAGCTAGCTGCGACGTGTATCGACACGGCTGAAAGCCGGAGTTTCCAGACTCCTTGCGAGGAAGAGGAGAAAGCAGATGCAAGCAGTTCTGACCGTGATGATGAAGACCCAGAATATGACTACATGATCAGTGCGCTAGAGCAGATAGAACAGATGTCAGAAGAAGAAGACCAGATGAAAGCGTTGGAGCCGATAAAACG
This sequence comes from Oreohelix idahoensis, assembly GCA_024509875.1. NCBI lineage: Eukaryota > Metazoa > Mollusca > Gastropoda > Stylommatophora > Oreohelicidae > Oreohelix > Oreohelix idahoensis. The sequence goes on from JAMPIV010006263.1 coordinate 6,212, forward strand.
GATGCTGGAAAGAAAAAGACAGGAGTCTAAAACCCAGGGACCACCACCACAAGTACCCGAATCGTCAGCAGAAACCCTGTCAACCACAGAGAGGCTGCACCAGACACCAATGACACCACACGATGCCGATTTGACAGCTGTGGCTGCCCCAGGGAAGCTGCTCCAAACTCAAAAGACGATAAAAACACCACTGAAGCAAGACGTCATAGTAGAGGCTCCAGTGTGTAGTAATCAGACAACTACAGAAAGTGATCAGGAGTCAACAAAACAGAACGTGAGACCGTCCTACACACCACACAATCTAACGCAGGCGGAAAGCAGAGCGCGTCACCTGCACAAACCAAACAATACCGGTTGTCACAAGGCATTACAGGAGAGGATGGTTAAGATCACACAGATGTCTGGAGGTGAGGCCTCACTCAGGGCCCTACCAGATGACAAAGTGATAAACATCCTCGAAGTGACAACGGGAAGGAGAGGTATCGCCAAAGTAGGGAGGCACGAAAACGGAGTCCTGCTTTCGCTCAACAACACAGAAAAAACTACCTCACTGATGATCGAACTGGAATCCGGTAAAAAAGAAGTCCAGTTGCCCCACGAAATAAAAGTGGTGGTGGAAAAGTACAAGACAACAAAGAAGTTCGTCATCAGAGGGGTGGATACCAGATGTTCCGAAGCCGAGGTCCACAGACGCCTTCAAACTGAAAACGCAGACGTCAAAATCACACAGGTAGAAAGGCTAAAAACATGGGACAAGAAAGACACCAACCTGATGATAGTGACGGTTGAAGGATCGACAAGACCCGAGAGACTGACGCTCGAAACCACAACAAAAAAGACAGAGGCATATATCCCTCCGGTGATGCAGTGCTCTAACTGCCAGAAATATTCACACACCAAGAAAACGTGCAGGAGAAATGCAGTTTGCCGGTATTGTGCGGGTAACCACCCATATCGCGACTGTACCAAAGCGAAGGAGGATAACAATTACAAGGTCAAAAATCCAAACCGAACCTGTGCAAACTGCTTCGGAAACCACGGGGCTAGGTACCGAGGCTGCCCGATGTTCCAGGAAACAAAGAGCATCTTGAAAGAGGCCGTGTCCAAAAACATACCTTTCAAAGAGGCAAAAAACAGAGTGGTTGCGGATGGTGCAGAAAAACAAAGCATGATCGACAGAAGACAGTTACACAAACTAACCGCTGAAGTCAAAGATATGAAAATGAAACTACAGGTCGTAAACAGAAACAAGCAGGCTCCCGAAGACGACAAAGACAGCGGCGATGATGTAACAGAACTTCGGAACATCAGAGAAATGATGAAAGACATGAAAAACATTAAGCAGCAAAAAGAAACAGATGTAAAGAGGCTGACAGAACTGACGGAAGAAAACTCCAAAATCCTCAAGAGAATCGAAAACAAGCGAAGGGGCATTGAGGAAATGACATCAAACACAAGAGCGACCAAATCAAACGAACAATCAGACGAAGAAGTCATCGAAGAAACACTTGAAAAACTTCTACCAGCAATAATAGAAAAAGCACTACTACAGATACAGGAAAGCAGGAAGACAAGAGAAACAGAAACTAGGAAAGCAAAAACTAACAAAACGACACAAGACAGATAGGAAGGCAGGAAATGAACACCATGAACACGCCACGACCGACAAGCAACGAAGAGGAAACCAGACAACCAGCTAGTGGTCTTTTTCAGGACCAGTCCTTTTCAGGACTAACAGACGACTAGCACCGAAGAACCTAACACACAATATACCCCAATTATAACCAACTTTCAGGTTGAACAGGGTATTACAGCAACATAGTAAACGAAAACAAGAACAACAACAAGCGGGCCTATTTTGCCACAGCCGCCCAGAGAGAACAGACGAAGTTAGACGCACAGAGTCAATCTGTAGGTGCCTTGAGCACGTGAGTTTGATTTCAAAGCATTTAGTTTTCTATAAGTCTGAAAGCGTGGCTATTTTAATGTTTAATGAGATAAATAGATAGATGTGAAAGTTTAAGAGCGATTATTTCATTCATCAGAAAGGCAGATATAGTATGAAGCTATTTCACTGGAATTTAGATAAGATTAACTATAGCAAGATGGCAGCCACGTGGTGATGACAGCGGCGCCAGCGAGTCTGAATAGCACGCTCCGCGCGGTAAACCTATAATGTTACGCCATTTGACACGTGGGCCAAGGCAGAGTATGTAATTTCCCCAGGTAATGGAAGAAATAGTTTTCGTGTTGAATTTCCTATAGGTAATGAATTTAGTTCCAATTTTGTTAAAGTTAAGAATAATTATATTTTTATTCTTTAATGTAGGAGCATTTAAGTGTATTTCACGATAGCCTACTTATCATAATCCTACTGTTTATCTTTAGTGGTTACTTTGAAGTGAGGATTTCTGGTGAGATTAGAGCCACTCCTTGGTGCGTAAGGCACGTGGAGACAGGTATTTCTTTGTTTGCTCCTAGCGGAGCATGGAAACACCAATGCGGCTGGTGTCCATCACAAGCCCACAAGAAGCATTTTTATGCTATTACAGTGGTCGTTTCTGTAACAACGTGTTTCATGTGATGAGTTCCCAATCTCATCAGGGGTCATATACGACACGCTTTTGGCCAGGCGCACCAGTCGTCACTTACGACATGTTCAGAGTGCAGGAACGAGTATTGATGTGGGTCGGTTGAGAGGTAGTAGTTTATTCTCATTATTGAGAGTATTTGTTGTACATGTATTGAAGAATATTATTTTATGTCCAGTTGATTATTATTTAATGATTGTTATGTGAACAATGGTTTGTGAGAGCACGTGGGCTCACTTGGAGATATATATTTCTCCTCTCCGCTCTTGAGGGAGCATGGGGCCACAGGCGGTGTGGTTTGCCTCCGCATGAAGCATTCAGATGCTCGTGCAGTAGTAGTTTCGGTAGCAATCGGTGTTACACGGTGAGATTGCCAGCCTCATGCACAACACCATACTAGTCGCATTGGACGACGTGCATGAGTGTGTGAGATAGTTGAGGGTATCAGGTGGGCGCATGTTTGCCGTATTCTTCTTCTTCGATCCTTAACCACCGACCGTCAAAGCAGTCAGTGGCCATCACGCCTAGTGGCGTCTTGTAGGGCAACAACAAATTGATTCCACTTTGCACGGTCGGTGGCCATCCTTCGTACAGTGCCCCCCCAACTCTATGGTTCATTCTTTGCATCTCAGCCTCCACATTCTCGACGCCAAGTTGTTTTTGGTCGGCCTCTCTTTCGCTTTCCTTCAGGGGTCCAAAGCATAGCTGTTCTTGTGATGGCATCGGGGTCTCTTCTGAGGACATGACCAACCCAGCTCCAGCGTCTGCCAGCTATGATGGTATGCATGTCCTCTTGCTTGCTACGAGTAAGCAGATCTTGGTTGGTGATAGTATTCGGCCAAAAGATTGGGGGTTTTAGCATAGGGCTGACACCCCTGTCTATGTAAAAAAAATAATGAAGTTACGGAAACATGTTTGCCGTATGGTAAGTGTTATTATGTATGCTATTGATGTTCACTTAGACATTGTTTTATATATTGTTTCTTTCAGAAAGTCTATGAACACTGACTGGGTGTTTGTTTGGTTTTGTTCGGTAGTATTAAATGTTGATCTGTGTAAGGCTTTGTGTTGCTTGAATTGTTAAATCTGCTGCTGAGAGAGTTGCAAGCAACCAATAATTGCAACCCCTGTCAAACGATCCTTTATAAATTTTCTTGGTGCACGGGTCTTGGGTGTGAGGTACATCTAGCCCCTGTCACACTAAACGTGTTGAGTTAAAGTCATAAGATCCAGTTTCTCAAGCGTGGTTTGCATTTAAAGGATCATGACATCTGGGGGAAGAAGCGTGTGTAATGCTGTGCATTCCCCGCCATTCAAGGAGCTCTCCAAATATGCAGAGCTAAAATACAATGCTATGGTTCTTTGCTCTTCCAAAAAATCGTCACGTCCTACGCAGAGACACTTCTAAGCCCCCCCCCCCCCCCCCCCCCCCCCCCCCCCCCCAACACCCCCCCCCCGCCCCCGCTCATCACAGAGTCCATGGAGGCAACCATGGTAAAAGCCAGAGTTTCGTCTGCGGCTCAAACGACTTCTCCAAGATTAGTGTGCACTGCTGGGTTCTCAACGTGTTTCACTACATGAGGAATCCCTGGAAGTAGGTGGATAATTTCAAGAGTCTACGAGGGTGTAATTAGCCTCACAGACAAAGGTTCACATCCAGATCTACATATTATAGCATTGTGCTTACCTGGTGGCAATATAAAGATGACTCGTTATGCCTCCATGCATTTTGATTGGCTGTGATTTGTTTATGTTTTTGTCATGTGAGTTATTTCGGTGTTATTTATTGATTCTGTGTTTGCTGTTGTAGCACTATTTTAAATAGGCCGTTGGTTTTAACTGGTTTTATTATCAACAACCTATTAATGTAAATAACAGAGAGAAAATCGGACTGAGCGGCGAACTAGCACGAATTAGTCTCGACGATTTATGGATCATAGAACACTAGGTGTATTAAAGGGATAGAAGACAAGCTGGTGAAAGAAATGAGAAAGCAAAATTATAAATCCTGGCTCTGATGGAAACGAAGAAAAAGGGACAAAAAGGTATGGATCTCGATGGCCCCATACTGCTTACGGTGGAGTTCCCACAAGCCAAAGGGGGTGTGGTTTTATTGTGGCTAAAAACAAAACAGATAGCATCTAAAGATGGGACCTCTACATCCCAGGTTAGAAGAGATGCGACTACGAACGAACGAACGAACTTTATTTTCAAAGGGTTAAGAATTGGGCACGCAGGCCCGTCTTACATTCTGCCCTTCTTCTCTCTGTCATCTTACACACCGTATCCTTTCAATAGCACATGTATTTTTAGCATACGACTAAGTAAGTAAGTAGGTCTATTAGTGCCTGTTAGTTCTGTTGATAATGTGGACGACATAGGAAGGACGCAGTGTAGTTATCTAAGCAATGTTCACATTTTCTATTTTAGATTTATTATTTTAGAATCCTTGTCTTCTCTAGCTAGTTGTATTTATCTATACTCTTCCTTGACAGTATCTACGTTTTTGTCTACATAAACCTAGCAATTTGAAGATGAAAGTATTTGAGGAATATTTGCTTCTTGTTTACAATGTATTACTGTCAGTGTAGAACTATGAAGAAATGTCTTGTCTTTCCACGATAATTACGGTGGTAGTTGCGTTTGTGATGTTGCATTTAATTCTTTATACTTTCTGTTTTTTGTATTTAAGATTGTATTTATTTAGTCTGTTTAGTAGGAATAGATGGATAGATAGATATATAGATAGACAGACACACAGATAGATAGATAGATAGATAGATAGAGAGATAGAGAGAGAGAGAGAGAGAGAGATAGATAGATAGATAGATAGATAGATAGATAGATAGATAGATAGATAGATAGATAGATAGATAGATAGATAGATAGATAGATAGATAGATTGATTGATTGATTGATATAGAGATAGAACTAACAAGTACAGATGAGACCTAAATACAACATTTTAAAAAACCCAGAGAAACTCCGGTATATTTGGTTATGAAAATCCGTTTAATTAAAGCACGCATGAATATCACGTTCTATGGTGGGCATATATAATATAATATCCTTTTTTTATAGGAAAACTCCAACATTAATCAATGATAATTGTAGTAATATTTGCTTTTATGCTGCTGATTAGAAAAAAAAAACAAAAAAAACATCAAAAATAATTCCTGCATTTATCACATGTATGTGACACATTTGCGAGACGAACAATGTTTGATTAGTAGTAATGAAAAATGACGTATAACATTTTCTCGTTAGCTATTATTCTGTGGAGCGAATAGACGCCGACAAGATCATAAAATGCAGTGTAATTCATTCTTTAAATTGAGTTGTTGCAGCCGGCGTGGCTGACACAGTGAAGTATGGTCCTGTCGTAAATTCACGTTCGCAGATTTGTACGCATTACAAAGAATATAAACAGCTAATTAACTCACTAATTTTAAGCACAATATTGTAGCAGAGCAAAATAGTGGAGTGCACGCGGAATATGCTGTGTTCAATAAAGGGGAAAAAAATTAACAATAGTTTTAACCATAATAATTAAAGAAGAGGAGGGGGCAGGTGAAGTGAAATGTCCCAGTGACAGGTAGTTGCCACAAACATTTTGTGCATGGTGTGTGCAACCAAAGAAGAGGCACCTTCCAACAAAACTGTACAGTGGCAGAGAGCATACAGCTCTTTCTGGAGGCAAAGTGACCGAGTTCAAAGCCAGGCCACGTCACTCTCCAGTCTATCTGGCTGTAAAACAAGTTCCTGACTCTGATCTAGACTTAGGGAAGGCAAAGACAGTGTGGTAGAGAGCTGGTAACCGCACGTCATAAAGCTGAGACCTAATTTAGGTGATGTCTTTCATTTTTTTCACTTCCCCTTAGGCAGGATCTGTCATGTGACTATCTTTACCTTTTGTAACACAACGATGTCTCCTGGGTGAAGTATTTAAATTTGTAATCTCTAACTTCAAAATACATATGAACAAACAGTGTGACAGCCTGGCCATAACCAACCAGTTTGATGGAGAAACTGTATGCCTATGAGAGAGTCCTGAGACAAACAAGGGGGTCTCTTTTGTAATTTTCTTTGCAGTTATTTTTGATTATTGCCTTTCATCTCTTCGTGTTACTCCGTCCTCATTTTCAATTTTACTTCCCTTTTCTTTGCAAAACCTATCTGCCATCTTTGTTGTTTCAAATACTCGTACAATGCAGTGATAGGAATCCAGTGGGGTACTTTCACTTTGTTACATTTATGGCTTGTTTCCATTAGTTAAGTACACTTTAAGTGGCAAAAAGCAGGCAGCGTTATAAAGTGACGGTTATTGTAGAGTCTGCAAGATGTTCTATAAATAATGTAACATGATAGGAGGGGGTGGGGTTTGTGTAAAAGGTATAAGTAAGCTAATGTGATTTTATTTATTTAAAATGGTACGGAGGATGAATTACTTGAATGGTGGGTAGAGGTTTAAAGCAGCTGATGGATGCATGAAATATTGAGATCTTCCTGGCCAAGATCATGTGATCGTGAATTATGCCATTTTTTTTTCTTTCGCTGCATTAAACTACACGTATGTTTAGCGTGAATCCATTACAGCCAACATTCGTTGTGGAGATGGCAGCTGATGATGATGATGTTTAACGTGACGTGACCTGCCTTTGAACTCGGTCACTTTGCCCTCAGAAAGAGCTCTGCACACCGACTATACAATAATAATTGTAAACATTTAAAAACAAAACTCTTGTCTACAGTAATAAATGAACAATAAAATAATATGCAAATTATGGAGACAAAACAAATCACTGGCAATTATAAACTAAGCAATACTGTACATATATATTCAATATTACCGTCACTGTAATTAAAAATAAAGTCATTGTAAAATATAACGGTGTCTGTTTAAAAAAACTAAGAACTAGCACCTCTCAGATTTGTGTAGTCGTATTTGTGAACGAATTTCGACCAAAATACCGCCTTGACCTACACAACAAATTATACAAAGACATCTATAACTCATTTATGCCAAAATCAAAATTTAAAAGAGAAACACTTTTTCTGCGTTAAGCAAATGGTCATCAACTAAGAATTAAGCCGATGTTCACAGATATTGTCAGAGAATGGTCATCAACTAAGAATCAAGCCGATGTTTACAGATAATGTCAGAGAATGGTCATCAACTAAGAATCAAGCCGATGTTTACAGATATTGTCAGAGAAGGATCATCAACTAAGAATCATGCCGATGTTTACAGATATTGTCAGAGAATGGTCATCAACTAAGAATTAAGCCGATGTTTACAGATATTGTCAGAGAATGATCATCAACTAAGAATCACGCCGATGTTTACAGATATTGTCAGAGAATGGTTATCAACTAAGAATCAAGTCGATGTTTACAGATATTGTCAGAGAATGGTCAACAACTAAGAATGAAGCCGATGTTTACAGCTATTGTCAGAGAATGGTCAACAACTAAGAATCAAGCCGATGTTTACAGATATTGTCTGAGAATGGTCATCAACTAAAAATCAAACCGATGTTTACAGATATTGTCAGAGAATGATCATCAACTAAGAATCAAGCCGATGTTTACAGATATTGTCAGAGAATGGTCATCAACTAAGAATCATGCCGATGTTTACAGATATTGTCAGAGAATGGTCATCAACTAAGAATCATGCCGATGTTTACAGATATTGTCAGAGAATGGTCATCAACTAAGAGTCATGCCGATGTTTACAGATATTGTCAGAGAATGATCATCAACTAAGAATCATGCCGATGTTTACAGATATTGTCAGAGAATTGTCATCAACTAAGAATCATGCCGATGTTTACATGCATTGTCAGAGAATTATCATCAACTAAGAATCATGCCGATGTTTACACATATTGTCAGAGAGTGGTCATCAACTAAGAATCAAGCCGATGTTTACAGATATCGTCAGAGAATGGTCATCAACTAAGAATCATGCCGATGTTTACAGATATTGTCAGAGAATGGTCATCAACTAAGAATCAAACCGATGTTTACAGATATTGTCAGAGAATGATCATCAACTAAGAATCATGCCGATGTTTACAGATATTGTCAGTGAATGGTCATCAACTAAGAATCATGCCGATGTTTACAGATATTGTCAGAGAATGATCATCAACTAAGAATCATACCGATGTTTACAGATATTGTCAGAGAATGATCATCAACTAAGAATCATGCCGATGTTTACAGATATTGTCAGAGAATGGTCATCAACTAAGATGATGTGCATGTCCTCCTGGTTACTCCGAATAAGTAGTTCTTGGTTGCTGATGGTGTTTGGCCAGAAGATTCGGAGAATTTTCCTTAGGCATGTTGTGTGAAAAGAGGACAATTTTGACATTTCCTTCTCTGTAACTCTCCATCTCTCTGCGCCATAGAGAAGTACAGAAAGCACACAGCTCTGATATAATCCTAATTTTGTGCTTGTGCTGTACTGAGAGGACTTCCAGATGTTGTTTAGGCTAAAAAAAGGCTGTTCTTGCTTTGTTCATTCTGTTGTTGATGTCTTTGCTTGCTCCACCGTCTGGTGTTACTATGCATCCTAGGTATGTGAAGGCATCTGTCTGTTCCAGTTGTTGATTCCTTACTGATATGGGCTCAGGGTTGCTCACATTGAGCGTCATGACCTCTGTCTTCTTTAGGTTGATGTTCAAGCCCACCTGCTGGCTATACTTATTAAGTCTATACGTTTTTTCCTGGATGTGTTGATGTGAATGTGCTAGCAGTGCGATGTCATCTGCATATTCCAGATCTTCCAATGTAGAAAATGTAGTCCATCTTATTCCTCTTGGACTGTCCTCTGTTGTCCGGCGCATATCCCAATCTATGACTGTCAAAAATAATGTTGTTGACAAGGGGCATCCCTGTCGTACTCCTGTTTTCACTTCGAAAGTTACATTACTCAATACAACACTGCACGTAAAGTTAGAATAGAGGCTCGTTATGATGGAAACAATGCGGTTGGGAATTCCATAAGCCCTCAGAATTTTCCATAGGCTGTCCCTGTGTATGCTGTCGAAAGCCTTTTCAAAATCAACAAAGTTAATGTACAGCTGTCTCTGCCATTCTGAGCACTGCTATATAATGTTCCTGAGGTTAAATATATGATCTGCACATCTTCTGTTCTTTCTGAAGCCCGCTTGTTCTTTCCTCAGTTTATGGTCAACTGCTTTTGAAATTCTCTGGATGATTATCCTGCCTAGTATTTTGCTGGGAACTGAGAGGAGGGTAATTCCTCTCCAGTTGTTGCAGTCTGCAAGGTCGCCCTTCTTGGGCAATTTGACAATTATTCCTTTACTCCACTCTGTTGGTGTTGTCTCAGTTTCCCAGAATAATGTCTACCTCACTTTTAATTATCTCCTGTATGATCCTGAACAATATTTTAACTGAGTATCGACTCATCAGGCTGACTGATGAGTCGTCTGAACATTCTGTTGCACCGGGTTTGTTCTAAAGTTTGATCATTAGGTTACACTAGGTTTGTTCTAAAGTTTGAACATTAGATTACACTAGATGTGTTCTAAAGTTTGAACATTAGAGATTAAGCTAGATGTGTTCTAAAGTCTGAACATTAGATTACAATAGGTTTGTTCTAAAGTCTGAACTTTAGGTTACACTAGATGTGTTCTAAAGTTTGAACATTAAGTTACACTTGGGCTTTTTTTGTGTGTGGTAGCAAAGCTGTAAAGACCGATGTAGTCAGGCCATGCGGCGTGCATATAGTGTCTTAAACTGTTTTTTTTTATTCTTTGCTGGATGTTGAAGCTGGAGAGTGTCCTCTTATCTACACATCGTACATTTTATTTTTTTAATGTTCTATATGATTGAGTTTTTTTTTTTTTTTTTGGTTCTGTTCAATTTTTGTGTCTGCCAATTTCATTCTAAACGTTTTATGTCATCCTTTTTTTTCTTGAGCTCATCCTTGCTTAATTTTTTTCTTGAGCTCATTTTGGCAAATTCTTATTCGTCCATTGTATGCTTATTCTTAAATTATCAAACTAAGGGTTTGTTTTTCTCTTCTGGGTTATTATTTCTGCATTGTTGCAAGCTTTCTACCAGTCAGCGTTCTCACTGTTTTTGGCTTTGACAAGACATTTTTGCTTTATGTCTGGCTGCTTCACTACCAGTATTTCTAGCTGCCTTATAGTTACTTTAATCACCCCCCAGATTGTGATCTGGATGAGTTTATTTATGAGTTTTGCCTTTTTCTGCCTAGATGAACGATTTTCTGTCTCCATTTTTCAGTTTTTGCAATCATGTCTCTCGTCACTATCAACGCTTGTGTAGATGTAACTGGGATACTGTGAGTGTTGTATTCCCCCATTCCACCATATTCTTGGGTTGGTGTAAAATTGCTATATCAAATGGTCGTGCTCTCATTTTCAATAAGATCATTTTATTATTATGTGCCCAGTATTGACAACCCGTTTATCTAATCCTTCATTTTAAAATCAATATTCCAGTTCTATATTCGTGTTGTCATACTGAGTGTTATTGTGCATTTATCTCTTGTTATTTCACATGTACAGGTGCCGAGTACACTAAAGAGATTGTTACTATAAATACCCAACAATAATAATGATAAACAGTATTTAAAATCAACGAGTAATCAGATTCACAAGACACAATGTGCCAGCTAGTGCTGGAGCTATATATGTTGTAGCAGGGGTCAGAAATGGGTGGAAAGAACAGAACATCTGCCACGTATTAAGCAAACTGTAAAAGAAGGGTTGAGCATAAGGCTGACTTCCTCATCTTTTATAAATTTAGCTACAAAAACAACAAGCTGATTATGAACATTATATCATTTCTTAAGCTGGTTCTTGCCAGGAGCAGAAAGGTTAAAATGGAATTAGATGATTCCCATTACATAGTTCACGGAATAAATTGTAGTCATTTGTGGAACATAAGACGTTAGTATAAAATGTAACAAAATTACCTACGGGGCTGCAAATATGTTTCCTTGAAACTGTAACATAAAAGCGATCACGCTTTTTTTTTGTTTTGTATTTCATTGTGTTGTTGTTCAATTTTTTTCTCATCAGAGCCAAGAACCAACCGGCCAAGACCAGTTACTACAGTGCTGCCAATAGCGACCCCTGCTCCAACAACAGGTGCTGCAAGACATATAACGCCATCTGCTAACGTAACCACTGATCCTAACACACTCCAGATAGTCTTAGCCATTCCGGTACCTTCCAATTCCTTGGTCAGACGTTGAAGTTCAATTTTATCATCAATATTTCTCTCAATGTTCTCAGCCAGTTTTTTCATATCATTAAGAACACCATATTTTTTGTCTTTAATTTCTATTTCAACCTTCAGATCCTTTATACCTTCTAAAATCTTCTGTTTGTTGCTGTCTGAAGGTTCTTTGGTAAATGTTTCTATATCAGCCGTGAGAAGGCTGATTTTTTCTTGAATTTCCAGCGACAGCTGAGGTGCTTTCAGTTCTAATATCAGCTTTTCGCGTTCATATTCAGCGTCTTTAAAGCATTCGGCGGTGTAGCGGCCATGATGGTTTTTAAGACCTTGTGCAAGTTGAACAATTTGTTGTATCTGTGCCTGTTTCATCTTCTCATCCTTTTCTCTGTTGTTAAACAACACAAATCTTCCCTTACAGTCTTGGTAAAGCTGGCGGAATTCTCCTATCTGCTTTTTACACCAATCATCGAAGCTGATATTAAGCTGTTCCTCCTCCATTGCGCCTTGATATAAATCTCCAGCAGTCACAACGACGATGACGTGGTTCAAGTAGCTGTCTCCGAATATCCGTTTGAGCGAGTTTAGTGCCGAGATCTCTTCCTCTGTGAATCTTATACCAAACCTGATGACAAGAAGGAATGCGTCAATACCCCCATAACACATAGCCAGTGCTTGGCTCATATGTTTAGCTGCTAGCTCTTTGTCTTTCGCCTTGTCCATGGCCGTATCTTCCAAACCAGGCCCATCAACTACCATAAGTATGTATTTTCCAAAATTCGTGAAACTGAAATCAACATCTTTTGTTTCTGACATTGTGTTTGATGCTGTTTTAAAAACCCGCCTGTTCAGAATAGTGTTTCCTGTCGCACTCTTGCCCTGTCCAGTCTTCCCCATTAACAAAAAGTTCAGCTTCTCCTCGCCCATTTCCGGTTATGCTTCTGTAGAAATAAAAGAAAAAAAACATCGATGTAGCACGACTGTACATAAACCAGAACTGCACGTAAGCTGAAAATAAACAAAGGAAATGTCACACATTAATTTATTAATGCCTGAAAATAGCTCGTTCAACCACACACAAAGGTCATAATTAGGATTCATGAAGCCTATAAATATACATAGTTTTCCATTCCTTTCCTAAACTTTATTTTCGCCCTCATCCATCGGTAAATATTTTGTTGTTGTTCGTATCGACGTTTATACTCTTCCCTTAGATACAAGTGTAACAACATTCTTGTCCAGATTGCAAGGTGCAGCCATTTTTTACATTTTGTTATCAATAAATTAGGAAACGTTTATATGTCAACACTTCAGTTCTGGTGGACAGAATGTTTGTGTATTATATTATGATTCATGCACACTCTTTCACTCTCATAAAACACACTTTCATTTGTCGATGACAGATTTCTTGTTCGTGGATATCACGATAAATCAGAATGGTGGGGGTGGGGGGGGGGGGGGGGGGGGGGGGGGGGGAATTAGAGGCCTCTTCATTTCTACATCCGGAGACAAAAGATTTATAGGAGATGGTATTTTTATGTCTGCTTAGTTCCTGGTACTCATTTCTGGAAATCAGCCCTAAAAGACGGTGTTAGAAGACATCCGAGAAGGCATATTTGTGAGATCTACGAGTAAAACTAACGTGATATAAAGCGCCATTCGACTCCTAGTGTGAAAAGAAAAATTCCAGTTATCAATCTTTTATGGTTACTCTCAAACCTAAGGATCTTTTATATATTTGGACATGCGCCCTAATATAACCGACTAGGTTGAACGGGACGCGCTTCGCCAAAACGAGACAAAACTTTATGGAAAAAAAAAAAAGATTCAGTAAGAACCAGCATCATTAAAGCAAGGCTCCAGCGACGGCCTATAGTTGAAAACTGAAAAGCTAAGTGTTAACACAGGGCCAAGTACATGGACATTTCTTCCTCAATTAAAATCTAAAATCATCTCCAACGACGAAAGTATCAGCTTCTTAAATAACATCAAACGCAACTGTTTTTAAAAAAAAAATCAAATATTCTTCTTTTAACTTTGGCTACATCTCATCATCATTTCAAATTAACCTAGTTTCACTATCATATTTAATTAACTATATTTTTACATTTCATCTTTCACCATAATTCTTTTGACTTTCTACTAACCCTATGTGTGAATATATTTAACTAATAAACTGTATAGCCGCGTTGGTTATTAGCTAGTTCGTTAAGGTATCACTCGTGCCGAATGTGTTAATGTGTACATATAGGTAAAATCCTTCCTTTAGGAGGCTGGGGGCTTTTTCTTTATCGAAATATTCGAACTGTCTGCGACTGAGTAGAAAGGCACATAGCGTGTTTTCAGGGTATGTTCCAGACTGTTCCAAAGATGAGCAGCTTTAGCGAACGAAAGAACGAAATCTTTATTTCATCAGGGTAAATAAATAGGCATAATTGCCTTTTTCCAGTTGTGCCCTGCAATACAATTTTCGATGTTTTTACAAATAAAAATACTAATAACAGTTAATCAATATCATCATTACATTCGGTAGTTGAGCACACACAAGGACATTTACTCACAGTCATTCACGCACACAGAGAAGAGCGAAGGATAGAGAGAAAGAGAAAGAGAGAGAGAGAGAGAGAGAGAGAGAGGGAGAGAGAGAGAGAGAGAGAAAGAGAGAGAGAGAAGGGGGGGGGGCACAATAAAGCTACTTCATATTTAAAGTTCAAATTAGACGTAAAATTGAAAATTACATTGACAGGTAAATGCTCATAGAAATGTTTTAATAACTGAGAAAGAATTGTCGTTAAGTGTGTGTACAAAATTTCATGACTTGTGAATGCAACTATCTTTTGAATATGGTGTTAGTTTTGACAGACTTAAGTTAAACATTCCATGTTATGCACTTGCATAACTAAAAGAACTTCGTAAGAGGTTTTGCAAGGTCCTAAAGTAGGTCGCCACGTATAAAATATAAGCAGTATTTATAGCGAAAGCACGCTTGCAAGTATGAAGGTGTTCTGCCATGTAAAATTTGATGCACAAACAGGAGATCTTGGAAGAGGAAGAACTTTTGATGAGGAAGAACATTCAGCTGTGAAAATAGCTGAGCACTGAGAATGTTATCATTCAAGCAAACAAGTCGTAGTGATATTTTATGTAGGAACTCTAGACGTTTCAAAAACGAAAAACTACAGCGACTCCAGATAATTGAGCAATAAGAAAGGTGACTTTAAATATGCGCAGAATAGAATATAAGTATAGAGTGCGGACATAAAAAATGTTTGATTTTTGAGAGTTGGAATAATTTCTGTGAGATCTTGTTGGCTGTGAAATAGACATGTTACTTCCAGCTCAGAGACTGGTCTATGATCACACCCAACAGGCTGTATGTAGTCTGTAACTTGCTTAATACGTTCTCTGTCTACAGATAAAGATAACGTATTTGGTTGACAGTGTAGGATCTTTTGGCGGGTTGATATAATTAAAGATTGAGTTTTGTTTTTATTAATGGACATACTGTTAATTGTACACCATATTTGTACAATGACCAGGTGATGTAAAACAGATTGAACAGTGTTAACGTCTGAGCCAGCTACTATTACTGTGGTATCAGCAGCAACACACGACTATCGTCATGTGGTGTCACGGGATTTACTCTGCTTGCTCTGCAGTTTTTTTTTTAATCGTACGCCCGCTATTACAAGAAGCGAAATCTCCGGTTAGTTTGTCTAACCTGAGACTGATTTTACGTGAGTATCCCTTTTCCATGTAAGCTGACAGGTGTCCTCTAGCCATTCAGGCAGATATTCGCCATCTTCGGAGGCACCCATTAGAGCTGGGTGGGATCAGGAGCCGTTCAGGTTATTTCAGCCCCTGGTCGACGACAAATCTTCAAATGTCTTCGCCAGGGCTCGAATTATTCCAGTCCAAGTCCCGGTCGACGACACCCTTTCAAATGTCCTCGCCCGGGCTTGAACCTGGGATCTCCCGATCGCCAGCGCAGTGTGGTAACCACTACACTAGCGCGGCTCTGCAGTGATGGTCCAGCAATGGCCAAAACCTAGAGTATCTAATGTGGGTCTTCAAAGGTATCTACCTTCGCACAAAATTACTCTTGACAGAGATGCAAATATAAGGATGATGATGCTTCCACCTTGAGGGAGTTTTCACAAGAAATTCAGAAATCAAGAAAAATGCCGAATGTGTCTTAGCACAGTTAACTTTAAAAATCATCAGTGGAAAACGAGGTGCAAAGAATATTACATTAGTAAGAGATAAGCAAGGAAATCTCATCACGACAGCAGAAGGACAGGAAACAAGATAAGCAGAGCATTTCAGAGAAACTCTAAACAAGGAACCACCAGAGACACAATTGAATGTTCCTGAGGCTGAAAACGATCTAGATGTTAATACAGACATTCCACAAAAAGAAGAAATCACCACAGCAATCAAAAGGTTAAAGAATGGAAAAGCTCCTGGCCATGATAACTTAAATGCGAGCTATTTAAGACAGACCCTGAGCTATCAGTAGAACTATTACAGCCACTATTTGCGCAAGTCTGGAAAACAGGGACAACACCAACGGAGTGGAACAAAGGAATAATTGTCAAATTGCCCAAGAAGGGTGACCTTGCAGACTGCAATAATTAGAGAGGAATCACTCTTCTCTCGGTTCCCGGAATAATACTGGGCAGGATGGTTGTACAGAGAGTTTCGAAAGCAATAGACCACGGGCTTGGGAGGGGGGCAGGTGGGATTTGGAGGGAGCAGAGGATGCGTGGATCATATGTTTGTCCTCGGGGGCATTGTGGAGCGGTGCTCGGGGTGGCAGGGACAGCTGTACATTGGTTTCGTTGATTTTGAGAGGGCTTTTGACAGTGTGCATGGGGACAGTTTGTGGAGGGTGCTGAGGGCTTGTGGTGTTCCGAGCTGCATGGTGTCGGTCATAGGGGGCCTCTGTGCCGGCTTTGCTTGTGGCGTTGGGCGGGGTGACCTGGCCTTTGGGGTGGGGCCGGGGGTGCGGCGGGGATGCCCTTGTCGGCTACTCTGTTTTTGGCAATCGTGGACTTATGGGTTGGTTCTTTTCAATCTGCTCACGCTCGTCTCTGATCAAGGTTGTCGGGGGTAGCTCGTTTTCCAGAAACATCAAGGAGAGTCTACCACGTGGATCCTTCGTCTTAAAGCGTATGCCACTTTTCCCTTCGTGTTCCAGAGATAGTACTTTCTGCTGGTACCACCAATAACTATGGTTAAAGAATAGAACGAAACGCTAGTCTGAGTATGGCGCTTTCCACCCCACAGTTATAGGTTCCTATCTTCCCATACCACCATTCCAATTGCTCAGACTTTACCCTCGATGAGAATTAAATTTAATCCCTTGGGATACAACTTTCTTTACATTTAAATAGGATAGCTTTCATAGTTACTTCATATTTAAATAAAAACGTTAATAATACAATAGAGTCTGTTTACATATACATCTCAACTGATTGAAAAGTGTTCACAATATAAATTGAATATGTTTTCATTTACGTTTTACACTGATTGAAAAGTTTGAAACTTCCATTACTTTAAAATGACAATTTTTACATAGACATTTACACTGGTTTAAGGCTTGGAAACATAAATTAATTGTAAAGTGAATATGTTTATACGGACATTTTCACTGCTTTGAAAATGTAAGTATTATACTTAGAATTGCATCATGTCTTTCATCTTTCCCTCCCTGCTTCATTGGGAACCTGGAACTACTTTATGCGTTTAGTTCTCTTTACGAAACTATCAAAAAGCAATCACCAGCCCGCGCATAGTAGTTCATAAATTATCATTTTATACGCTGCGGTTGCCAGCCTCAAATGACTTTGGCATCCACAAGCGAGTTTCACATATTAAATTTCACATGGTTATATATATATATATATATATATATATATATATATATATATATATATATATATATATATATATATATATATATATTGTTTCACATGTTAGTAATAAAATATAAAATGTAAATCACAATGTTACGCACAAATAATTACTTTTTTTCAAAGCCTTTGTATGATCATTTTTCGTATGTATGATCATTTTTTGACTGAAGTGTGTATTATGTTTTTTACAGTCAAAGGGACATAATCCGAGTTATCGAGACTACAATTTTTTAGGAGTTTGCCTTCTCTTGTATAGAGACACGTTCGGTCTATAATTTCTTGAACGAAGCGTGACCATATCTCCTTATTTGGTAGTATCAGTCAACTGTTGTAGATGCCTGAAACCTTTCTTAACGCTTCTGTTCATGACCATAAAAGGCGCGACTGTGTAAGACTTTTATCTCGAATGTTCTTAGAATCGTCTTATTGTGAACGGCGACTCAGAGATTGTCGCTCTGCGCATGTCTCGACTTGGTTTTCGTTTGTTGTTCCGCCCAGCTCGGGGAGTTTAGAAATGGTCTAAGTAGCGAGCAGACGCGACCTGCGTCTTGTGATTTTCTGAGGGAAATACATTGTCTTTGTGAGTTAGTTAGCTAACTAGACTATTTCCCAGTATTATTCAAGCCTGCCTGGAGGCATATGTTCATGGTTGATTTTCCGAAATAAGGTAATTCCTCTTGTATCGAACTTTATGCTATCATCTAGAGGTTCGTCATTTTGTCGCCTTTTTGCTCGCCTGTGTGATTCAAAATGGAGAGGTACTTTGACTAGGATTAAGTCACCGGTATCTTTATACCTGAACTAGTTATATATATATATGGGTCGCTCTAGACCAACAAGACTATTGTCTGTGTTCCAGGATTCGTTATATCAGAGATCACGTCCAAGTCAGATGGTTAGACTTAGGAAGGTTATAAAGGTCGAGCTGACCTGTAATCCATGTATGCTATTCACGTGCAGACAGTAAACGGACTTATTGTATACATCTGATCTGCTAGCATCAGGAAGGGAATAATTATTATTGTCTATGATCATTGAAGATCTGCAGCTGACACTGTTGCAGAAGTTATATATATTATTTATAAAGCTTCACGAACCAGAACTTTATGATATCTGTTACCATACAACTATGGAGTATTGAATCCTACATGACTATCAGTTAATATGATTTTGAATGCTGCATTCGTTATACTGTGCTGATGATGACATAAATATCATGACTGTTTTGTGGCGTGCAATAAATGGTATAAAACTAAAGCGAAGTTACCATTTCTATGACTCTACACGTCATGTTGCCTGTGGTGTACCCTGTGAACTGTTCTACTGCAACACACACAGCAACATTCTAAATCAGAGAAGACACCTACATCTTGCACTTTAATACCAGGTGTCGATAGGGGTGGCAAGTTATCATTTCAGCTCAAATCCACCCTTATCATTTTTGGTGGCCATATGTTGGTTTACTCTGATACCAGCTATCAAGGGGGTCAACAAACCCAGACATCATCAGCAGACTACAAGACAACGTTGCAGTTTCTATTCATCACCTATGATGAAATTTTTTTGAAAGACGCGGCATTACTGACAGTTGTTGATATTTTGAAACTACCCGGCGCTGCTCGGCAGTATTGAAGTTTGTCTACAACTAGAAGGACAAGTACCGAGCGAATGGATTTCCTGATCTGTTAAGAAGAAGGACAAGTGCCGTAACAACTGTTCCGGTCTCAGAGGTACTGTTGCAGATTCAGAAGGTCAAGTGCTCAAGTCAATTTGTAGAATTCAGAAGGTCAAGTTCAGAAGCTGTTTCCTGTCAGAAGCTCATTTCCTTCGTCATGGCAGTTTACGAGAGCAGATATGGATCAACGTTGGATCATTGTCCTAAGAATGCTGATCACATCCTTTCTGAACTGTGCTGACGTTGTGGATACATAGAAGTTAAGTGGCCTGTTTTGTTTGTGAACTGTGCCCTTATGTTCTAGCTGAGCCTTCTAAATTCTTTCACACTTTTTGCTGTTTGTTACATGTTATATGTTATTTGTATTTGTATATTTATATGTTTATATTCAGCGGGTTTTCTCGGTTGGGCGGTGTCTTTCAGTAGAAGATACCACGTCACAGAGGTTCTACTGTTAGCGTTTTCGTTAGGGACTGTGCGAATTTCCTACTGTGAAATTTGCTAGCGACAATCGTTGCTATATCTGTTTAGTTGTGACGAGTTGTGCTTTATTTTTGTTTCTTGTATATTTTTTATTTTCTTTTTCGTTTCTCTCTTTCTTTGTGTTTTTTTAGTTTCGATTTCGATTGTTTGTATTTGTAGGTCTCCCCTATCTATTATTCAGTTCTTTAAGTATATTTTTATGTATACACTGTAGCGTCATTTGTTTGTCATATCTTCGCATTTTGTCATCACATTTCTTTTTAGTTTCGCTGTTTATTTATTTGACTTATGCGAATGTTTTCATATTGTTTGATCTTTGTTATTGTTTACATTGACTCTGATCTTTGTTGTTGTTTACATTGACTTTGATCTTTGTTGTTGTTTACATTTGACTTTGATCTTTGTTATTGTTTACATTGTTGGTGACCTTTGTTATTGTTTACATTGTCTTGTTATTGTTTGCATAGTTCTTGCATAGTTAGCTTTCACTATTGTTACATATATGCTCATGCACTATTGGTCTATAGTGCACTTATCATAACTAACTGGTGGTTTTTTTGCTTATGCACTATTGTAGTGCAGTTATGATAAATAACTGATGGTTATGCACTGATTTGTGTAGTACACTGATAATTAAGAGGTGACTTGTGATATTATTATACATTTGATAATACAAGTTGGTGTCAAGTCTTGTTTCCCACAGAGATTGGGGTAAACATAGTGATTACACAAGCACTTTATTA
Source organism: Oreohelix idahoensis (assembly GCA_024509875.1). NCBI lineage: Eukaryota > Metazoa > Mollusca > Gastropoda > Stylommatophora > Oreohelicidae > Oreohelix > Oreohelix idahoensis. The sequence goes on from JAMPIV010006263.1 coordinate 26,865, forward strand.
AGTCTTGTTGCTATTAAGATTGAAATAAGATAATTAATTATTTCAGGTTCTGTACTCACATTTTAGACATCATGTCTACATTTGAGTACTTTATTGAGCAGGGTAAAGCCCTTGGGAAGACAGGTGATAAATTAGAAGAATTTGCGACTGTTCAATATGCCAAGGCATTGAAGTCGGAAGAAAAGAAAATGAAAGAACAAACTGAACAAAAGAGAATAGATGCTGAAAATTTAAAACTGCAGATGCAGGTAGATGAGAAAAGATTACAAATGGAAATGGAAAAAAACAAAAAAGAGAAGCTGAAAATAAGAGACTTGAAATAGAAGCTGAAAATAAGAGACTTGAAATAGAGGCTGAAAATAAAAGATTAGAAAAACAGGCTGAGGCTGAAGAAAGAAAGTTACAGGCTGAGGCTGAAGAAAGAAGGTTACAAAGAGAAGCTGATGAGAGAAAAGCAAAAATGGAGCATGAAGAAAAACTCTTAGCTTTGGAGTTAGAAAAGTTGAAGTTATCTAGTAATGCTAATGATGCTAATAAGGTATCATCTGCTAATAAGTCTAATGCTGTTGATTTCAAGCTTAATTTACCAGCATTCAATGCTTCAATTGATGATATAACATTTTATCTAGATAGATTTGAAAGTGCATGTAAGGTGCATAATATAGATAAAACATTATATGTTTATCATCTGTCCAAGATACTTAGAGGTGATGCTTTGACTTTGTTGGGTATGGTAGATGTGCCTGACAAGAACAACTATGAGGTTGTCAGGGCGGCATTGTTAAAGAAGTACCAACTTAACGAGGACGGATATCGTCTTAAATTTAAAAACATGTTACCAGAAACTGGAGTTGAATTCTCTGAATTCATCTCAGGCATCCGTCTTACTTTTTTACGATGGGTTGAGTTGTCTAAAACAGAGAGTACATTTGAAGCTCTTATGGACTTACTACTTAGAGACAAGGTTATGTCTTCTGTTAATGAAGCTTTTCTTTCTTTTCTTCATGAGCGTAAGCCTAAAAACATAAAAGAAATGGAAGAATACTGTAGCCAGTATGTTACTGCGCATCCTCACATAACCATTAGCAACTCTAAAGTAAAAGAAGGTCTGCCAGTTGCTTCGGCAGCACCTTATGGCCCAAATTTTATGCGTAAATTTCAGGGTAGCCAGCAAAATTTCAATAAAAAGAGTAACCGTAATTATGCCCAGAATCATAGTAATCAATTCCAGGGTGATTCTTCTTCCCAGAACTGGAGACATCCTAATACTACACGTTATTCTACTCCGGTTAACTTTAGAAATTTTCACAAAGGTAATCGGTATAGAGGAAAATATTTTTCTCAGAGACCTCAATACCAGGATAATAGAGGTTCTCAACAGTATAGAGATGGTAATGACAGTTATGGAAACTGGAACTCAAACCAGGATAAAAATTACAGTAGGGACTTTAATGATAATTGCAGAGGCAATAATGGTCGCGGTAGATCGCAACATAAGAGAAAAAAATATCAACAGACAAACTCTGTTCAACAAGAATCTCAGGGAGTAGATAAACAGGTTAATGATAATAAAGACCATAATGCTATCGGATGCTCATCTTTTGATTTTGGTAGAGCAAATAAATGTATCCAATGCAGTACTTTATTTGACCCAAAGACCGTTAGTACTTTAAGCTGTGGTCATCCTTTGCCTGCTCTTCCTGCTAATGTTGCTCATGATGGGAGAGGTTCTCTTATATTACATAAGGGGCTTGTAAATAGTAATCCAGTCTCAGTGTTGTTTGACTCTGGATGTACTACTGTCGGGGTTAGGCAATCTCTTGTAGATCCATCCTGTGCTACAGGAAAGGTCATCAAATGTGTCATATTTGGTGGCACGTTGGAAAAGTATCCTACTGCTATAATACACATTGCTACTCCTTTCTTCACGGGAGAGGTCCACGCGTGTCTACTTCCAAACCCTATTGCGGACCTTATTATTGGTCGTATTCACGGAGTTAGGGAATGTACCCCACAGCAGATTGCTGTTTGGGAAGAGCAAAACATTGAAGCTACCAATGCGGTGGTCACAAGAGCACATGCTCTGGATCCACCTCAAACTTCATTAACTAATAATGATGAAGTAAATGACCAAGATAGTCACTTGACTATTACACGTGACTCATTTATCAAATTGCAAGAAGAAGATCCTTCTTTACAAAAATTCTTCATTCTAGCAAAAAAAGGTGATCCTAATCAAAATACTAATAGAAAATCTTGGATTTCTATGAAGAACGGCGTACAAGTACGTATGGTACAAGACTCGACTACGTCCACTCATTCACAAATTCTTGTGCCCAAGAGCATGAGATTGCAAATATTGCAACATGCTCATGACTCGCAATGTGCTGGACATATGGGTTTTTCCCGTACAAAGTCGAGAGTTCTTGCTGCTTTTTTTTGGCCATTTGTGAGCAAGGACATACGAATGTACTGTCGCTCTTGCAAAGTATGTCAGGAGGTCAAATCTAAAGGACCACGACATGCTGCGCCTATCCAGGCTGCTGACATTCCTATTCGCCCTTTTCAAAAAAATGGCAATAGATATTATCGGTCCTTTTAGAATTAAGTCGGCTAGAGGACATCAATTTATCCTTACATGTGTCGATATGTGCACACGTTGGCCAGAGGCAATACCTCTCAAGAGCATCTCAACTGCTGACATCGCAGACGCTCTTTTGGCTGATATTTTCTCGCTTGGGTTTTCCCGGAGAAATATTGTCAGACCATGGCACTCAACTTATATCAGACACTATGTCACAGGTAATGTCTATGCTACACATTAAAAGGTCTCTCAGCAGTATCTATCACCCAATGTCTAATGGGTTGGTCGAACGTTTAAATAGGACTCTGAAAACTTTACTTGGTAAGATAACTGAGGATCATCCTCAGGATTGGGACAGGGTCTTACCCGCGGCTCTCTTTGCGTATAGAGAGGTCCCCAATGAACATACGGGGTTTTCCCCTTTTGAACTTGTCTTTGGCGCGCAACCGCGCGGCCCTATGTCTTTACTTCACGATCTAATCACTGCCGATAATATTAGCGATGAAACTCAATCTTCTTATGAGTACGTCATTGCTCTTAGGCAAAAGATCATCGAGGCATGCAAACTAGCAACTTCGTCTTCCGAATTTGCTAAAGAAAAGGCAAGGCAGTTTGCAAATAAGAATAGATGTCTACGACAACTTTGTCCAGGTGACAAAGCTCTCGTTCTACTTCCTTCAAGGGAGAACAGACTTCTAATTGCATGGAAAGGTCCATATGCAATAGTCTCCAAAATTTCTGATGTCGACTATGTTGTCGATATTGATGGAAAGCATAAAACTTTCCACATAAATATGCTCACGGAATTTTATGAAAGACCTGACTATTTGCAGCCTATTTTCCAGGCAACGGACAATTCTCAAGTACCTCATGGTCAGTACTCATCGCTGTCAGTTATACAGGATGAGGAAACTACTTTTTCTGATGTCAATCTTCCTCTTTCTATGGTCCCACTTTATTCTACGGAATCTTGGAAAAACGTGACCGTTTCTCCAAATCTTTCCGCTGAGGAACATCGACAAGTTTTCTTCGATGTTGCAAACATTTCAGGATGTTCTTACAGACATCCCGGGACACACACATGTCATTGAACATGACATTGTGCTAACTGATCATAATCCTATCAGAGTCAGACCCTATCCAATACCTATCCATTTCCAGTCTCAAGTCGAAAAAGAATTGGATGAAATGATACGTTTGGAAATCATTGAACCATCCACTTCAGCATACTCTTCGTCTATGGTTATTGTTCGAAAGAAGGATAATAACATTCGCATTTGCGTAGATTATCGCAAATTGAACCAAGTTACGAAGTTCGATGCTGAACCTATGCCTTCATTAGAAGAACTACTCAATAAACTTTCTAATTCTAGATTCTTTACCAAACTAGATTTGTCTAAAGGTTATTGGCAAGTTCCTCTAACCGAACGTGCCAAACCTTTTACAGCTTTTTCTACACCTAGGGGTTTATTCCAATGGAATTTCATGCCTTTTGGTCTTATGAACGCCCCTGCTACATTCGTACGCATGATGCGGCGAATTCTCGCATATCGTACAGATGTCATAGCATACCTAGATGATATCTGTCTATTCAGTGATTCCTGGGAAGATCACTATTTGGGTTTATACGAATTACTGTCCACTCTTCGCGAGTATAACTTGACTGCAAAACCCTCTAAAGCCTTTATAGGATTTAGTGAGATTTCTTTCCTAGGTCATCGTGTTGGTCGTGGTCTTTTAAAGACAGAGGACCACAATGTTTCAAAAATACTTAACATTTCGGTCCCTAAGACGAAGAAACAAGTAAGGAGTCTATTAGGTTTGATCCAATTCTACGGACGATTCATTCCGAATCTGTCCTCCATTATGGCACCGCTTTCTACTTTATTGAAGAAAGGGTCGCCTAATCTGATCCGCTGGTCTAAAGAATGTCAATCCTCATTGGACCAGGTTAAGCCCTATTTTCATCTCCACCTATTCTTAGGTTACCTACTATTGAGAAGACTTTTGTTCTTCGAAGTGACGCCTCGTCAACTGGGATTGGGGCGGCACTAATGCAGGAGTATTCTGATACTCTGCATCCGGTGATGTATATCTCTAGGAAATTAAATGCTGCAGAAAAGAATTACTCGGTTTTAGACCGTGAGTTATTGGCTATGGTATGGTCTATTCTGAAGTTACAAAGATTTCTTCTAGGCGCACATTTCATTGTGGAAACCGACCAGAAAGCGCTTACTGCTATTCAGAGCAAAAACTTGAAGAGCTCGAGGTCCACTCGTTATGCCATAGCTCTTCAACCATTTCATTTCTCGGTTCGAGCTATCCGTGGTTCGGATAATGTAATGGCAGACATTCTGTCCAGATGCCCACACGATTCCACATGATTCTTCTGTCATATATATATATTTCCTGATATACAGTCCAATGTTATAATGACATGTTAGTAGATTTTTTTTTTTTCTCACTTTTTTGAGGGGAATTTATAACATTGTACCATGTAATTATCTAAGAAGGCTTAGTTAGTGATATACGGGCCAAAAGATCACTCGGCCACATTTAAATAATATATTTGCATAATTGTATTAAGAGATTTACCAGTTGTCTTTAAGATTTGTGTTATTGATATTTTCGCAGCACATCATTTAAGATGCGAGATTGTGTCCATTGTGGAACTTTGAGGATATCAAGTCCTGTCCTAGATTGGGAGCGGATGATGTCCACATCTTCTTCTATTGAATGTTTTATGTCAACGAAGATCAACACATGTATTACTTATTAATTACTGTTGCTTTATATAATGTAATAAAATAGTGCGGTATATTAATATATTACACCGCTGTTTGCACAACACATTGTATGATATCATAATAATATATTTAATTTCATATATTGGTATGAGAATAATTTGATTTTCATTATGATGTTGCCATCATTGTGGCGTGTGTTGGTGGCACCTTCCTGGAATATATAAGCGTATACTTAGATAAATTTTTTCTCTAAGGATCTGAGATATGATCTCAGTGTCGCTCCATGCGTTGAGCTAATTTGTTAGGTATATATCCGCGCATCATACGTGCGTTAGGAGCCTAGATTTTTCCGGCTCCAGGATTTAAAAAAAAAAAATGTTTCATTTTTTTTTTCCCGGGAGGGTGCGGTAATGTTACGCACAAATAATTACTTTTTTTCAAAGCCTTTGTATGATCATTTTTCGTATGTATGATCATTTTTTGACTGAAGTGTGTATTATGTTTTTTTACAGTCAAAGGGACATAATCCGAGTTATCGAGACTACAATTTTTTAGGAGTTTGCCTTCTCTTGTATAGAGACACGTTCGGTCTATAATTTCTTGAACGAAGCGTGACCATATCTCCTTATTTGGTAGTATCAGTCAACTGTTGTAGATGCCTGAAACCTTTCTTAACGCTTCTGTTCATGACCATAAAAGGCGCGACTGTGTAAGACTTTTATCTCGAATGTTCTTAGAATCGTCTTATTTGTGAACGGCGACTCAGAGATTGTCGCTCTGCGCATGTCTCGACTTGGTTTTCGTTTGTTGTTCCGCCCAGCTCGGGGAGTTTAGAAATGGTCTAAGTAGCGAGCAGACGCGACCTGCGTCTTGTGATTTTCTGAGGGAAATACATTGTCTTTGTGAGTTAGTTAGCTAACTAGACTATTTCCCAGTATTATTCAAGCCTGCCTGGAGGCATATGTTCATGGTTGATTTTCCGAAATAAGGTAATTCCTCTTGTATCGAACTTTATGCTATCATCTAGAGGTTCGTCATTTTGTCGCCTTTTTGCTCGCCTGTGTGATTCAAAATGGAGAGGTACTTTGACTAGGATTAAGTCACCGGTATCTTTATACCTGAACTAGTTATATATATATGGGTCGCTCTAGACCAACAAGACTATTGTCTGTGTTCCAGGATTCGTTATATCAGAGATCACGTCCAAGTCAGATGGTTAGACTTAGGAAGGTTATAAAGGTCGAGCTGACCTGTAATCCATGTATGCTATTCACGTGCAGACAGTAAACGGACTTATTGTATACATCTGATCTGCTAGCATCAGGAAGGGAATAATTATTATTGTCTATGATCATTGAAGATCTGCAGCTGACACTGTTGCAGAAGTTATATATATATTATTTATAAAGCTTCACGAACCAGAACTTTATGATATCTGTTTACCATACAACTATGGAGTATTGAATCCTACATGACTATCAGTTAATATGATTTTGAATGCTGCATTCGTTATACTGTGCTGATGATGACATAAATATCATGACTGTTTTTGTGGCGTGCAATAAATGGTATAAAACTAAAGCGAAGTTACCATTTCTATGACTCTACACGTCATGTTGCCTGTGGTGTACCCTGTGAACTGTTCTACTGCAACACACACAGCAACATTCTAAATCAGAGAAGACACCTACATCTTGCACTTTAATACCAGGTGTCGATAGGGGTGGCAAGTTATCATTTCAGCTCAAATCCACCCTTATCACACAACTTACGCCAATCCCGACTCACATACTTTTTGCTCAGATGAATAAAAGAGACTTGAATCGACCTCTTACACGCGTCTGGGATGTCGGAAATTTAATAAGTTCCCTCTCTGACCTAGTGTGTTGTCCTTCGGTTTCCTCAGTCCCGGTTTCCTTATTTAAAATGTTAGAGATTTCCTGGGCTATATTGTAAGTCTTGATAAATACTCCAATAAAATTTGTCCGGTATATTAAAAAGGAATTCTGAATTCTAATTCTTCACTGTAGCAGTCTGGCGTCTTGGCGAGCGATTTCTCAAGTGAAATAGCTTGAAAAAATGGTCAGATTATATTCCATGCCTTCCCACGCCTTCGTTTGTTATGGAGTTAAATAAACGCCCCAATCATATTCAAACAGGTCGGGTTAGGAGGTATATTCAAAATATTCCGACATGGGATAATTTTGAACGTAAGGCAGAGGTCAACTCTCTCATATATGGTAATAGGATGTCCGATGCCCTTGTGTAATAACTTACAGGCATATCGGTAAACTCATACAACAGCGTGATGAAACCAACATTACTTTATCAGATAGTACTATTGTCATAACAAGTAGAACAGGAAACGCCTAAGTCATAAGTTTCCGGCGCGTACACGAGATCTTGTGCTAATCTTAGCCAAGCTGTGCCACTCCCTTGCGACTGTGAGTAATTATCTCAGCAAATCTGGGTAGCGTCAAGCAATTTGAGAATACTCAAATATCTGCTACTTAGAAGAAAAATAACAAAGAAAGAAAGAAGGAAAGAAAGAAAAGTGCCACAATTGAGAAAACATAATAAAAGTCAGTATCACAAATGTACTGATACTGCCGGAGAGAAACAAAGATAGATGCCGCCCCGTTTTGTCACAGTTTGTTGGTTTCTACTCCAGCCGATGTTTGGTTCTTTGCAGGTTATGAACTGATTCACTATCGTTACTGGTCAAGTCTGGAGGTTGTGACACGTTCCAAGAATTATCAAAGAGTAATCACGAAGCTGGTCCAGCGTCTTCAAGACTCATCTGATGATGGTGTCTAGCGTTGACAGCAGGCCACTTATGCCACATACTTTGTTCCAGAGATAGCACCCTCAACCTAAACTATTTTTGGGAATACTGACTCCTGGCTCAGAGAAATAGTTAAGGCAAACTGTTTAAGATGTCTCTCACACGCTGTCTAAGGTATCATTTTACACTAGGCTCCCACTCTGACTTTGTGTTCAGATTCCCTGGATTCCGGCTTTCCGTGTTAATGTAGGTAAAGTTTTCCTGGGATATAAGTCCACAAGATGCTCAAACAAGGTCCGGACCGATAAATGGAATTCTGATCATATTCCCCACGCTGGCTGTCTTCTTGACGAGGTGAATTTCACAGTGCTTTAAACCGGCGAAAGTGTCAGATTATATCTTTCGTCCCACGCGCGTTGTTCTTACTTTCTGACCAGGCTCCAATTAGAAGTGTTGTTTATAACATCTAGAATTGCCCAGCCAATTGTATTCAATCCTGCGTGTTATGATGGGGTTTATCCCAACAATTTCCTCATAGGAAAATTGTATGTTTTTTTTAAGCCACTTTCCATATAAAAGGTAAAGGATCCCTTTACACGCCCATTGAGGCATATTGGGAATATGGTGTTAGGCCCATATTTTCTTGACCATCGGCACACTAGGGGTGATGTGATCAGCATCATGCCGGCAGCCTTAACCTTCCCAGAGTTGCTCTGGTACCCATTTCAAGAAGCTGGGTCGACCCAGAAGCCGCTTGCGGTCTAAAAAATCCCATCTCAACTGGGGATCGAACCATGGACCACTAACTAGGAAGCCAGTAACTTTCCATATAAGGAATTGTTATTTCCGTCGATTATCGGGCCTGTTTACACTCACGAGTTCCTACATTATCACGAATAATGTCTTCCTGTGAACTTATTACAACTTATTACGTCTTTCAGATGCGTGCCTGTAATAGGTCACTACTGGACAACTTACTACCCTGTACCTGTTAATTAGCGATATCAACTGGTTCAGGATGTGCAAGACATACACATTATCCCAATTAATGTTTTGTTTCAAGGCATCAATACTGAAGTCTTCCATTATTAATAGTTCTAAAGAAGTTATCCAGACTTTGTCCATCATTTCCGAGAATTGATCTAGCCATCCTATTCTGGCATCCGGATTGCGGTATAAAAAGCCAATTAATTCTGATGCAGAGTGTAGGAGACGGACTCCCAGCCACATGCATTCAACTTCAGGACATTCCAGATCAACAAGTCTTATAGCTTTGATGCTTGTGTGCACATAGGCAGCCACACCAGTTCTTGGTTTGGAATGTGTTCATTAAGTCTAGTTTCTGTCAGTCCAAAAATATGAAAGTATGCATTGTTATTATAGAGTATGGAAGTAATTTCAGCCAATTTACTCACATTGTAGAAATGACAAACATTTAGATGTCCCAACCTGAGTCCCTGACGATTTAGGTATTCCATTTTGATCGTGTAAATCATTAGTTGTAAAATTGATGATCACTGATATTTTATTGATAACAGGGCTGTTGAAAGTATGCGTTTAGTAGATTAGGACGTGAAGGATGATGCATGGGGTAGAATGTGGTTGAGGAATATTCATGTGTTCTTGTTGTGGGATGGGAGTATGCTGACCAATTTGATCTCCAGGCGTAAGGTGAATAATCGTAAGATACGAGTAGTTGCAATAGATAGATATATTAGATATATACAGTATGTATAGATAGATAAATGAACAGATAGATAGGTAGATAGATAGATAGGTAGAGAGATATGTAGATAGATAGATAAATGGATAGAGGTAGATAGACAGACAGACAGACAGACAGACAGATAGATAGATAGACAGATAGATAGATAGATAGATAGATAAATAGATAGATAGATAGATAGATAGATAGATAGATAGATAGATAGATAGATAGATAGATAGATAGATAGATAGATAGATAGATAGATAGATAGATAGACATGACGATATTGTCAGCCTCATGCACAATCTCATCGGCCACTTCCTTAGACATACCTAAGGTTGCAGTGATCCAATTCTTTCTTTGTGTGGCCGTGTACATAGTTGTTCCTTTGGAAACAGACTATATTCTTACAAGACAGAGGAAGCACAGACCACCCCATAATTTTATACTTTATGAGAAACAGAAAATAATAAATAGTGTCACATATTTAGGGTAGAGTCGCTTCTACACGCCATTTCTAATAATTGGGTGATTTCCCCTGACCAATCGGATAGCTCAGATTTACCCCAGGGAAAGTGGAACAACGACGCCATTTGGGCAGTAGAATGAAAGAGCGCAACTCAAGAGGTCGTATCTGGTCCAGCTCTACATATTTCTTAGTTTGAGAAAATCAAACTTCAACATTTCTTATAAAATGTGTATTTCAGGACATTGAGTGGTTATAATTTTCTTACTGGCGTAAGTAGTGACAATCGTTAAATATGTATTTTGAATAGAGCTCCCAACCCTAGTCGCAGCAGAACTAGGTTCGAGGATTTGAGTCAATTTGCAAAAAAATAGTCTTACACCTCAAACCATATAGAGTAGAAAATATTCTTGTGTTGGAAAGCATTTAACTCAAGGAATACTTATGATTATAAAGAAATCAAGGACAAATCTGAGGAGATGGGTAAATGTCGTCGAACCTAAAATAAGACTGTAACTTAAAAGAAGGAACACGGTGGAATGAGAAGGTTCGCCATATTTGACAATTGAGTAGGCCTACGAGACAAGGATGCAAAAAGGGATTTTTGCATCGATGAAAGCATCTGATGAGATGATAGAATTTTATTTTACTTATTATTGTAAAAATGTTCTGAATTCCAGACTTTGTTGAAATTTTAAGTTTCATGCTGAAAGATATTAAAAGTTTTGCATGAAATCGAACGCTGTTGAAAAGGTGAATTACTACAGTTTTGAGATCTAGATAAGAAATCTATCTATTTCAATTAAATTCGCTACATCAACACCTAAGAGAAGAAAATCGAACCTGGTAACACAAATTTAAGAGAGAAATCTAAATCTCTGGTGATTAGGCCAGTTAAACATCTGCTCTCTGTAAAGTAAACTGAAAATACTGCATATACCGGCACTGCCACATGAAGGTAATATGGTGCCGTTCCAGTCCTAAGGAACACCTGCCCCGGCTACATGAAGGTAATATGGTGCCCGTGACCACTTCTCTTTGATAAAGCGAATAACTAGCGATCATAGACCATGGACGATTTACTACAAAAATTTTCAACAGCTGGGTTGGAACAACAACAACAACAACCACAGAAACCAACCCGTAAATACACAACCACTGCAGCCCCAGGACAGACAAAATATGGAAGGACCAACAATAATAGCGCTACGGCAAATTACTGAACCCTACAGAAAAATGACAACTACGCGAAATTCACACAGGTTAGATCCATTGTTCACCGTTCGATGGAAACAAGAAATAAATTCTGAAGATGGTTGTCCGACATGGAAAAATTTGCGACACTAGCAGAGGCAACAACGGATGAAGAGAAAAAGAAAATCGCTCTGTTAGGTTCTGATTCGTACGTGACTGATTTTTTTAAGAAGGAGGTCCCAGCAGTACCCCACAGAAACC
>JAMPIV010006264.1:0-109437 GCA_024509875.1 Oreohelix idahoensis
ATATATAACCTTGCTTGCTGCCACATATGTATACCTCAGTCAGAATTATTCTGGAATAGTGTGATGACTACGTTGTATGTCTAGGGTATGTGTATGATGAAGTGTAAGTCATAACAACAACAGACAGATAAACAATTTAAATTATTCCACCACACTTGACAACACTGTGACACTCACATACATATAACACTCTAAAGGATATCTTAAAGGAGTCACTGATAACTTTTCAAATAACAATATGTATTCATTGCTGTTATGAATGAATATGTGTCCTGATTCAAATACAAAGGGAACCAGGAATCACAATCAATTTTACTTACAAGTTATATGTACAGAATTTATCAATATGAATATGGTAATGACATATATTATTAAAAGTATCCTATGTGTGTCAGTTGTGTAGTAGTAATATGAGGTAATACTGGTTTTGTTTTGTTCAAGCTCTGTTGGTATTTGTCATCATGACTTCAATAGTTTGTCTTTATTGGGACTAGTATTGGAGATGTTCTCAGTTCCTGATATTAAAACAATTTAATTCCCCTCTTAATGTTATTTTTACAAGGTCATTTTAAGCTGGGGGTACATAATTTTGAGCTCAGCTGGCCACATCAGCTTATCTTGTGTGATGGCGGCAGGAAAAGACTTCTCTGCTCGATTTCTCCCCTGGGCTCTGGAGACACCTCACTGATAGCTAAATGGACCAAGGAGTATGCTGTCCGACTCTGGATTCAGCAAAGCTCTGACCAGGTGCTGCTCAATACCATCAAGACCACGGTCCCACAATTCATAGAATACACACAGATACGTTGATTAGCAATGAATTCTGGCACAAATACTGGCACAAATTCCCATCTGCTTATGTTCCAGGCTTTTATTTAGCAAAAATATGAGCTGGCTTCAACGCACTGTTGCTTTATCAAGCTTATTTGACTAGTGGTCTCGAACTAACGCTCCTAAGTGAGTATATCAGCGAGTCTGGCCAATGGAGCCACGTTTCGACAAGTGTTTGAAAAAATTTTAACTTCCTACGTCTCCCCTAACAACCAAAGATAGTATTTATAGCCCGACTAATCGTGTTTAGCCTTACATATCATTCCAGCCAATCAGTTCAAATGTAACTTGTGGCCCATTTCCCGTACAATGTGGGTGTAAAAAAATCTACCACTGAGCGATTCTGATTTTGGGTGTTGTCTGACAGCACCATCATTTTATTTTGGCTATAACTTGTTAATTCCTAGACTATTTGCATAACGTTGTACATATTCTTTGTCAGCAAACCCTAAGGAACCCAAATATATATATATTTAATAGAGCTAAGTGGCTGCGTTCAAAATATGCAATTTCTTCTACCTCCTGTTTCGAAGATGTGCTGTCTGGGTACTGTAATGTTTTCAAACGTAAACCCATATAATGTTATCTTTTCTAATAAGCGTTTCCCAGGTTTTTTAAAACCTAACTCTGGGAAGGGTAGTGAATTTATCACTGTCCGTCTGAAAAAGTTAGTGCATGTGGCCTTACACGCGTGATAGTAGTAATTGTGTATCGCGCGACGCGTGTTTTTGTGTTGCACGTGTTCGGCTTTATGCCTCTCCCTTCTCTCTATCCTTTAGTCCATCTGTCTTTAGTTACGCCGTGTATAAAATGGAATGAATGAAATATTTAAATTAGGTCATTGATCAGCTTGGTATCTCAATGTTTTTCCAAGAAATACAGCACACGTTTCATTGAAGAAAGCGGGTAATAATATAGTAGGCTTTTACTATCAACGTGAAAGCGTTACAATTTGCAGACGAAGCATAAAACAAAGGGGATTTCGAGTACTGTCATTGTGACAGCACTGTTATTTTACCATTGCTCTTTTCTTTATTAGATTTATTTGTTAGGCTTTATATTTACCTTTTAATTTATATATGTGGATTAGAATATTCCACGACATCTCCCCTCTTAAAACAGACATTATATGTCAGTCCTTTATTCTATATACACATAGAGAAATTTATTATTATTTCTGGGGTTTACGGTGATTCTCATCACACGGATGGCGGCTTAAAAAATCCGCTCCCAAATTTGTTTTTCCAGATATATACTCAATGCTAAAATTATATGGAGCCAAAAGTAAAGACCATCGGAGTAACCTGGAGTTCTCATGCCTAGCCTGTGCTAGAAACGATAAAGGTTTGTGGTCTGTTTGCAACTTAAAGGCCTTCCCATACAGATAAATATTGAATTTCTTTATTGCCCATATTACTGCAAGACATTCTTTTTCGCTAGTTGAGTAATTGATTTCAGCTTTATTCAATTTTCTGCTAGCATATGCCACTGGGCTTAATTCCCCATCCAATGCATCGGATTTCTGTAGTAGAGTTGCACCTAACCCAATATTACTTGCATCCGTCCTTACTATGAATTCTTGACTTAAGTCAGGTAATTTCAAAATGGGTTTACTTGTGAGCTTTTCCTTCAATTCTTGGTAAGTCATTTCACATTGTGGTGTCCATGTAATGCGATCTGGATGTCCTTTACGTGTCAAATCAGTTAACGGTGCACATATGGAATTAAAGTTTTTGATATACTTCTGGTAGAAACCACATAATGAGACAAAGGATCTCACGTCCTTCTTGGTTTGTGGTCTCGGGGCTTTCTGTAGTTTCTCTAAATTCTTTGGGTCAGGGGTCATGTTTCCCTGATAAACTGTGTCCCCCAAAAATTCCAATTCTTTACATCCAACGCAACATTTGGTTGGTCGGGCTGTTAAATTTGCCTCCCTAAGTCGATTAAACAGCATGTTCAGAGAGTCAATGTGTTCCTCAAATGTTTCTGTTGCTATCAGGATATCATCCATGAAATTTGTTATACATGGATTATTCAGAGGGTCCAATAATTTTCTCATCATTCTAGAGAAGACACTAGGCGCATTCTTCAATCCAAATGGCAATCTATTAAACTCATAGTGTCCTTCTGAAGTACTAAAAGCTAGGTATGGTCTAACCTCAGGCTTTACTGGAATCTGATAATATCCTTTACTCAGATCCACTTTGGAGAAATATTTAGCTTTATTTAGTTTGGCAAACAGCTGATTTGTATCCGGCAATGGATCCACCTGTCCTTCTGTAATAGCATTCAGTCTCCTGTAATCTATACAGAGTCTATGTTCTCCAGAGGGCTTCCTTAAGAGTACAACACCGGAACTATACGAAGATTCACTGTGCGAAATAATTCCTTCCTTCAACAGATAGTCTATCTCTTCCTTCAAAGCTTTCTCCTTAGCAAACGGAATCGAATATGGTTTCATACAGACAGGTGTGGGGTCTATCAGTTTCATATCATATTCCAATAGGTTTGTATGCCCTGGTCGGTCTGTTAACACCTCTGCATGATTATTTAGAACCTGTTGCACTCTCTCTTTCTGAGTTTTCGTTAAATGTGTACTGATTTTCACCTGTGCTGCTGTCTCACAGGGGTGTAATGGATACTCAAATGATGAAAGTGGTTCCTTTTTCATCTCCATGGCGATGGACAAGGTCAACAAGTGTGTCTCTTCCTGATGTTCTCTTTCCAAATATTTCTTCAGGAGATTCACATGATAGATTTTTTCTTTCCCCTTCTTATCTATCTTATAATTTGTTCTAGATACCTTCTCTAAAACTGTATATGGACCCTGCCATCCAATTTGTAACTTATTCTGACTCCCGGGCAAAAGAAGCAGTACTTTCTCTCCCACAGCCAAATTTCTGTCTTTCGCTTTCCTGTTATAATAGGCAGCATGTTTCTTCCTGGCTTGTTTCAAATTTTCATTGGCAAGTTTCCAACCAGTTTTTAAACGAGTGGTCAGCTCATTCACATATTGGTATGAAGATGTAATGTTTTCCTCTGCCTTTTCATCAGTCCACGTTCTTAACAAAGCTTCGAGTGGACCTTTTATTGGCCTTCCAAACAATAATGTTGCCGGGGCCATACCGGTTGAACTATGGGGTACCTCCCGATAAGCAAAGAGGGCGGCGTGCAGGTACTGGTCCCATGTATCTGGTTTTTCGTGTGCCAACTTTCTCAGGATCGACATCAATGTGCCGTTAAATCTTTCCACTTGGCCGTTCCCTTGGGGATGATACACACTACAATGGAAGTGTTTGGCCTGGAAGATCCTGAAAACTTCTTCAGTTAGTTTCCCCTTGAACTGAGAGCCATTATCAGTCAAGATTTGATTGGGAAAGCCTAACCTTGTGAAAATTGTGAGCAATGCCTCTGCCACATGTTTAGAATCAATCGATGACAGGGCTACTGCCTCTCCCCACATAGAACAAGTGTCCACCAGAGTCAGAATGTAGCTGTTCCTTCTCTTGGTTCGGGTGAGAGGTCCCACAAGATCCACGGCAACTCTCTCAAAGGGTGTTCCCACTATGGGCATTTCCCCCAGAGTTGCTGGTGCAGTCCAATGTTTAGGTGCTACTCGTTGGCACTCTGGACAGGATTTTACATATCGTTTGATATCTTCAGTTATTCCTGGCCAGAAATAGTGACAAGCTATTCGCTGTCCTGTTGCGCTGATTCCCATATGACCACTGAAGGGAATCGCATGCCCTAGTTCCAACACTTTAGTCCTATATGAAGTGGGAAGGACCAGCTGTCCGTGACCATTGGATTCAGATCCAGCCTTCCTATATATTAGTTTGTTCTTCATATAAAACTCTCCCTTGCCTGGAGGTGTATGAGATTTGGGCAACTTCTTGAAACATGGCTTGAGTGTTTTGTCCTCAGCCTGTGCCTTCCTCATCTCATCTGGGTGATTCTTTATGGGATTATCCTCCTCCTTTTTTGACTGTGATCTGGTCTGCACTGTTGCCAATATCACAGGTCTCTTGGGATTCCCCAAGAAGACATATCTACACCCCAATATTAGAGGGTAGATTGGCTCATTTATCACTGCTGCTTTTATGATTCCTTCCACATATCGCGTTTTCACTTTTATTCGGGCGACGGGAAGTGTCATGGTAGCTACATCCTTGGTTGCAGTTTGAATCTCCACTGTTTCTGTGGTGTATTGATCGGCCTGCACCAGGTGAGAACTCACAACGGAATCGTAATCTAAACCGGTATCATATAAACATCTTATAGTGACACCATTACAGATGACATCTTCACACACTGGGGGGTGGTATGGTTCCTGTAATTCTTCAGGTTTGCCCTTCTTTTCCTTTTTCCCCGATGTCATAGCAGCAAAATGAGGAGGTTTCCTTCTACAATGGTCAGTGTCATGATTGTTCATCTTACAATTTTTACACCACCTTTTTTCCTTGGTTGAAAGATTTTCTTTCATCATATTTCCTTTCATCGAATTGTGGGTTTTTATTTTTATTTTCATACCGTGGCCTATCAAATTGGTGCTTACCTTTATTTTGATCCTTAGGATCAAATTTATTAAAGTTCTGTGGTGCCCTAAAGTTATCCACTTGTTTCTTTTTATTTCCTGTTACCTCTGCTTGAGCTGCTTGATACCTTTCAGCAACATTTAGCAACTCACCCAGCCTCTCTGCACCTTGTTCCATGAGAAACTTTCTCAGGTCTGGAGCCATGGACTCTCTTAATTGCTCTATAAGGACCATTTCCTTAAGATCTTGGGTTTTCCCCAGAGAAGTCCATTTCTCCAAGTATGTCTCTATTCGTGCAGAGAACTGGTGATAGGTTTCACCTGACAGTAGTTTAGCATTCCTAAATTTTTTCCTATAGAATTCTGCATTCTTTTCATATCTTAACAAAAGAGCCTGCTTTAGCATGTCATAATTTTCCTGATCACCTCTGCTCATTTTTGCAAAAACTTCATAAGCTGCCCCACGAAGTCCTTGAGATAACTTTAAGCTCCACCTTTCTCTCTCTAACCCATACGTGGTAGCTAATAGTTCATACCTATTTAGGTAGCTCTCTATATCATCGTCTTTCTCAACAAAATGATCTAAATGAAAATTCATAGCTGAGGTTGAGGCTCCTTGGCTAGCAGTGGCATCAGAGGCAAAGGGACTGGCACCATTTTCAGGAGCATGGCCCTGAAACTCAAACTCCCTTAGTCGTAACTCATGTTCCCTTTGTAATCTCTTCTCCTCCTTTTCTGCTTCCCTCTCTGCAGTCAATCTTCTTTCTTCTGCTTCCCTTTCTGCAGCTAATTTCTTCTCTTCCCTTTCTGCAGCTAATTTCTTCTCTTCCCTTTCTGCAGCTAATTTCTTCTCTTCCCTTTCTGCAGCCAATCTTCTTTCTTCTGCTTCCCTTTCTGCAGCTAATTTCTTCTCTTCCCTTTCTGCAGCCAATCTTTTGTCTTCTCTTTCTGCCTCCAATTTCTTAGCCTCAGCCTCAATCTGCAACCTCTTAGTCTCAGCCTCAGCCTCAATCTGCAACCTCTTAGTCTCAGCCTCAGCCTCAAATTGTAACTTCTTAATTTCCCTTTCAGCCTCTAACTTTCTTTCGGCCTCTTTTTCTAATCTTCTTTCTTCGCGTTCAATAAATTTGTCACATTCCGTAGTGACATAGGCAACCATAACTTGCCCATCTAATCCTAACTCTTTTGCAGTCTGTACAGCAGCAGATCGAAACTTGGCCAGGTCCGCCATTGTCTATCAGGTAAATTTCTACAATGTCTAACCAACAATTCAATTTCTAAATATATATCTAATGGACAACACAGGCACCGTGAGCTCAACCTTATTTAATTCCACCCAAGGATACCTTTTAATTCTTATATTCCCTGAAGTGAATTACCCCCAATATTTTTAATAGGGAAAGATTCAAAATCCCAAGAGCGAGACCCCAATATATGTGGTGAAGTGAGATGTTATAAATATTTATAGGGGACTTAGTGTACTGACTGAGATCAGCTGTGAAGGTATATATATCTAATAAGAGTAGTGTATTATATATAACCTTGCTTGCTGCCACATATGTATACCTCAGTCAGAATTATTCTGGAATAGTGTGATGACTACGTTGTATGTCTAGGGTATGTGTATGATGAAGTGTAAGTCATAACAACAACAGACAGATAAACAATTTAATTTATTCCACCACACTTGACAACACTGTGACACTCACATACATATAACACTCTAAAGGATATCTTAAAGGAGTCACTGATAACTTTTCAAATAACAATATGTATTCATTGCTGTTATGAATGAATATGTGTCCTGATTCAAATACAAAGGGAACCAGGAATCACAATCAATTTTACTTACAAGTTATATGTACAGAATTTATCAATATGAATATGGTAATGACATATATTATTAAAAGTATCCTATGTGTGTCAGTTGTGTAGTAGTAATATGAGGTAATACTGGTTTTGTTTTGTTCAAGCTCTGTTGGTATTTGTCATCATGACTTCAATAGTTTGTCTTTATTGGGACTAGTATTGGAGATGTTCTCAGTTCCTGATATTAAAACAATTTAATTCCCCTCTTAATGTTATTTTTACAAGGTCATTTTAAGCTGGGGGTACATAATTTTGAGCTCAGCTGGCCACATCAGCTTATCTTGTGTGATGGCGGCAGGAAAAGACTTCTCTGCTCGATTTCTCCCCTGGGCTCTGGAGACACCTCACTGATAGCTAAATGGACCAAGGAGTATGCTGTCCGACTCTGGATTCAGCAAAGCTCTGACCAAGTGCTGCTCAATACCATCAAGACCACGGTCCCACAATTCATGGAAACAAACACAGATACGTTGATTAGCAATGAATTCTGGCACAACTACTGGCACAAATTCTTTATTTAGCAAAAATATGAGCTGGCTTCAACGCACTGTTGCTTTATCAAGCTTATTTGACTAGTGGTCTCGAACTAACGCTCCTAAGTGAGTATATCAGCGAGTCTGGCCAATGGAGCCACGTTTCGACAAGTGTTTGAAAAAATTTTAACTTCCTACGTCTCCCCTAACAACCAAAGATAGTATTTATAGCCCGACTAATCGTGTTTAGCCTTACATATCATTCCAGCCAATCAGTTCAAATGTAACTTGTGGCCCATTTCCCGTACAATGGTGGTGTAAAAAAAATCTACCACTGAGCGATTCTGATTTTGGGTGTTGTCTGACAGCACCATCATTTTATTTTGGCTATAACTTGTTAATTCCTAGACTATTTGCATAACGTTGTACATATTCTTTGTCAGCAAACCCTAAGGAACCCAAATATATATATTTAATAGAGCTAAGTGGCTGCGTTCAAAATATGCAATTTCTTCTACCTCCTGTTTCGAAGATGTGCTGTCTGGGTACTGTAATGTTTTCAAACGTAAACCCATATAATGTTATCTTTTCTAATAAGCGTTTCCCAGGTTTTTTAAAACCTAACTCTGGGAAGGGTAGTGAATTTATCACTGTCCGTCTGAAAAAGTTAGTGCATGTGGCCTTACACGCGTGATAGTAGTAATTGTGTATCGCGCGACGCATGTTTTATGTTGCACGTGTTCGGCTTTATGCCTCTCCCTTCTCTCTATCCTTTAGTCCATCTGTCTTTAGTTACGCCGTGTATAAAATGGAATGAATGAAATATTTAAATTAGGTCATTGATCAGCTTGGTATCTCAATGTTTTTCCAAGAAATACAGCACACGTTTCATTGAAGAAAGCGGGTAATAATATAGTAGGCTTTTACTATCAACGTGAAAGCGTTACAATTTGCAGACGAAGCATAAAACAAAGGGGATTTCGAGTACTGTCATTGTGACAGCACTGTTCTTTTACCATTGCTCTTTTCTTTATTAGATTTATTTGTTAGGCTTTATATTTACCTTTTAATTTATATATGTGGATTAGAATATTCCACGACACCGGTAATAAATTAAGGAAATTACATAGTAAAACTCCACAGCTACTTGTAGGAAATGGAAGAGCTTACCATGTAAAACTGGAATAATTCTCGTCATAAATGAGAGATTTCACCATATAAATCTCTGATTGGTCTGGTAAGAAATGGAGGAACTTATCACATAAAACTATAATATGTCTGGTAATGTTTGTTAAAGTTTTTCGGTAAAAAGTTTTTTACGGGATGGGGTAACCAGCCCCATGCCCAACCCTCCTTAGTCGCTTTTTACGACATGCATGGTGGGGTACATTGTTACTATTCTTTGCTCTCCTTTCTGGCCCCGGTAAAACACGGTTGTTTCAGCATTATAGTTGAGGATTTATCATTTCTAATTTTAGAAAATCCTCTATTCCTTTGGATAGTCCTATACCGGAAGTCAGTCCTATTGTATGGCCCTGAGACATTGTCACAAAATTAACCGTGATACAACGTTAAAATATCTCCAATGATACAACGTAGGGATAAAACTAATGCGTAAGCTGCTAGAATACATGATCGCCCACGCCGCGGGTCATCACCCGCCATGGAAATTAAATTGTGGAACGGGATGAGAACGGAGATCAAAAGGGAAAATCTGACTGAACGCGTGCTTGAAACTAGCAATGCTAAAAGGACGCAAATTGGTGGGGAAAGGAGGAAAAAGTCACGTTCCCCAAGTTGACATAAAGTAAAGAAATCGACAAAAGGGACCTTGGATATTATACGCCACAGTCATTTATTGGACGCTTTTGCGATAACTTAGCCCGTTTATTTGAATGCAGTGATGAGCGCATTCCAGAAAATTCTAGAAAATATTTGAAAAATAACTTTTCTTAATAATAATGTTAGGAATATAAAACCTAGCTGGCCGGATGGCCCATCTTGAGCAGTGAAATAATATGCTTTCATTTATACAGACGGACAGATAATACGAAAGATATTGACAAAAGACTGTGTTGGTCATATCAGCGAACGTCTGCATTGAGATAAAACATGTCACTAATTTTCAAAAAGTTGTGGCCTTGAAGACGCAAGTGCTAAAATCTAGTGGAATGAAGAGACGGGGTGGGATGGTGAATTGTGGCTAAAAATAACTTTAAAGGCGAAATTGTGTAGGGGAAAGCAGGGTTGGTTCAAAAAACAAGTGTGTTTTTTTGTGAAACGCAAGTAGAGACGGACGGACCAACAGACAATAAGGCATACTTGACTGAGGTCTGACTGAAATGACTTTGTGGTAGGATATTTGAATTTGAAAAAAAGAAAAGGCAGTGATTGGCCCTAGATGAAGATATTATCGGCGCTCAGACGCGCATTTTGTGCCATTCAGTATAAGTTGTCCTGGTAGACACAGTGAATTATTAGGTGGTGTAATTCCCAGAAGCTATTGAAGTATTTAGAGGGACGCCATCATAAGGCCAGCAGCTCAGCTGAGTTTTGCTAGCATTTATTTAACTGTGTACTATATTCATAATTGAAATTGATAACGAAGAACTGGAAAGTGTCAATGAATTCGAATACTTAGGATCAATCATTAACAGCTCTGGCGACTGTGCAGTAGAAATTAAAAGAAGACTTGCAATTGCTTCACATAAGCTAATACAGATGAAAAACCTATGGCAAGGCACAAGCAAAGAAACAAAGTTACAACTGATCAGAGCATGTATATTCCCAGTAGCAACATACGGCTGCGAGACTTGGACACTCAATAAAACAGTTGCAAAAAAAGATTACATCATTCGAAATGAAATGCTACAGAAGGATGTTGAGAATACCCTGGACAGAAAAAAAGACCAACAGAGAAGTACTGCACTCACTAAACGTACAGGAACATTGGCTCCTAAATACCATCGCAATAAGGAAGCTGAAATTTTTCGGTCATATAAAAAGACATAATAGTCTGGAAAAAAACAGTGATGGAAGGCATGGTCCCTGGAAAAAGGGGAAGGGGTCGACCTAGACGACGGTGGACCCAGGACATCACAGAGAGTCTGAACTTGTCTTTGGCTGATGCAGGTCGACTTGCCCAGAATCGTGATGCGTTCAGAGCAGCTGTAATGGAGACAACGTTCTGGAAAGAATACGTCACATGATGATGACTATATTCATAATTCTGGTAAGACTGAAATTATTTCTTTGTACATTTTAATATTTGTTTAAGGTTCGAGTGATTTGATACTGCAATAGCATTATCTGTTCCTTACAACAAGTAAGGGTTCGCTCTAGACTAGGGTTCCCATAATGTTTTGTTTAAAAACCGGGACATTTCCAAATTTTTACCTAAAAAACCCGGGACATTTTGTAAAAAAACGAGACATGTTAAAAATTAAGGTAAAGCACAAATAAATCTATTATATATTATATGTTGCACTTAAAATAAGATACTGGTATAAAAATATACACATTAACTAACACAACTTCCACTTTAAAAAAGAATTCTAAATTACAAACATACTTAGTCTAATTAGAAAAATCGCACCTTTAAAAAATACACAATAGTCAAGTTTATTTTTCAGATTCATCAGAATATTTATCAGATTTATGGGCCTGTTCAAGAAGTTGTTTTTTTTCCCTATTATTTGGACATAGAACTCAGCACAAGAGAAATCCTTAAAATGGGTCTTTATAAATGGTTAAAGCTTTCACTGTCTCAATTTTAAGTCTGTTTTTTTCGTCTGTCCAAAGTGCATTTATTAATGAAAAACACGTTCAACAGCTGCATTGGATCCTGGCAGTGCCAAACAAAAACTAACTAGGCATTTCAGGTTCTCAGCATTTATATCCTGCTTTGTAAAATGAGCGAACATCTCACACCATTTTTCACTGACACTTTGATCCTTCAGTTCACTCCACACATCAAATTTGCTTTCACAATAATTTTTCACACATGCAAACTCATCAAATAAGTCCTCTTCATTCACAGTAAAATTTGGTGACACTGTCTTCATGAATATGTAGCTTTCTTGGATGTTCTTCCAAGTCACAGACTCCTTTCTCTTCAAACTGATCCAATCCATAGACTGAAGAGGCGTAAGAAATGGTGTACACCAGTCCTGAATATATTCAATGCAGGTGTCATAGAAATCTACTGCATAGCTTTGAAACTTTTCAACTGTTAGGTGTCCTTCTTTTTCTAATTCTTACAACTGATTTCTCACAGTAGTGGTAAGAAACTTTTCTGCCTTCCTGTTGTTTAATTTTTCCACCAGTTTGTTTACTTCATCCTTCACTTCAATTACTGTTGTCTCTTGCTTTTCAACACATTTGATGGTATCAGAAAAGGTTTTTAACTGGCTGGCAATGAAATGCAGGAGTGTAATTGAAAGTGGATTTTCAAAGAAATTTTTGAGACTGGTAGGACATTTGTGAATGGAAAGGAAATATGACTTCAATGCAGGGAAAATGTCAATAACTCTCTGGACTGCAGGCAAGAGAGAGAGAGCCATCTTGTCTTGCTGTTACCCAAAACAGTTTTATATTCTGTATTGGTGAATTCGCAAAATGATTTGAGTTCCTCAACTCGTACAAAATAAATGTGGAAATGCTGGTAAATCTTGTTAATTATTAACTGAAGATCAAAAGGTAAGCAATCCGCAGCAATCTGCACAGCATTATGTATCACATGTGCAGGACAACCAATACCAATTTAATTGTTCACAGTGTTTTCTTGCATTTTGAAGTACAGATTATTCTGTTCCTTTCTCTTCTTTCCACCAAAGTTTGTATTTGTATTATCTGCTGATATAGCAATAACCTTTTTAAGGAGATCTGACTTCTGTAACACTTCCAATACATAAGAAAATAACAGTTCTGAAGTTTCACCGCCTAAATTAACTAACTCCAACACCTTCACCTTCACACCTTTTGCTGCATGATAATATCTCACGACCAGAGGCCCTAACTTCTTGTCCAAGTGGTTTGATGAGTCGATTAATACTGATATGAAACGAGTTTCTTTTAGCTCTTCGTCAATCTGCTTTGTCGCAAATGGCGCAATAACATTGGTGATTATTGCCTTGCACTTTGTTTGCGAACATCTGAATTTATCGTTGAAAAGTTTTTTCACGATGGCTGTTGTGCAGTCCATGGACTTAAAGCTGTGGTTATGCACCGCCGTGTGATTATAAGCGAAGGTTGCTTCCTGTGCTGCCAATGATAACTGTTTTTCCATTTCCTTTTCACTCTGGGTTTTCGCATTTAAAAAATGACTTATACTGCTGTTAGAAGCCTTACTTTCAACAGCACTTTTATGTTTTTTTCGTTTTCACGTGGTTGACTACGTCTGACCGACCACCATGTGAAATGCAAAATTTAGAGCTGCATAAAGTACATTCGACATTTTCATCTACACCTTTAATGAAGGAAAATTCTCTTGTAATGGTATCATTTATACTGCACTTACGATTCGGCATTATGCGGATGAAAAACGATAAAAATACTGTATAATAATGCTAATACGCATTAAATCATTTGGTAGATGCTCACTGAACACTGTTTTGTTCGACTTCCGAATTTTTGTTCGAGATTCAAACCGAGGGTCCACTGTAACCGGGAATTGATAAAGTAACACTACTAAAACACGGAATAAAATCCGTTACCCAAAGATTTTTTTTTCAGGAAGGACCCTTAAAAAGCGGGACATTTGGAATAAATTCGGGACACCGGGACATTTTATCAAAAAACGGGACTGTCCCGGGAAATACGGGACGAATGGGAACCCTACTCTAGACCCCCCGCCCCAGTTCAGGGTCTAGAGACAATAAAATACATAAACTCCAGCAAGGATTAGGAAGGACAGATCAAGTGTTGAGATCAGTGAAACATATCACCTATCCTATTTTATGGCAGGAAGCAAATGAACATATTTCAGAATCTGTAGTCTGGGAGAACTTAGCCTATGTGAAACCAACTTGGTAAGATGTGTTGTTTGGTCAGAAAGATCTGACCCGTCTATGTGGTGTTGTTGTTGTGTAGTGTTGTTTCCGGAAATGGTTTGAGGATGGAATTCTGACACATGACTAATACTTTGATTGCAGAGCTGTGAGTTTCAGTTGGCACCACTGTGGTGTCAAATGAGTTGTTGAATTTTACCAGAGTGGACCCGTGCAGTAACATTTGGTCAGAGCCGCCTATTATAGCCCCCAAGCACGGAGAGGTGGGGCCACCAAACTTCTGATATTGCCCCCAAGCACGGAGAGGTGGGGCCTCCAAACTTCTGATATTGCCCCCAAGCACGGAGAGGTGGGACCACCAGACTTCTGATATTGCCCCCACGCACGGAGAGGTGGGGCCACCAGATCTCAGCACCAGAGCTACACCTTCAAGTTACGTGAGCGCCTGGTCTGCTGAGAGTTCACCAACTCAACTTATTTCCTAACACACCCATAAAATTTCCATCAAATAACTGGACAATGTGTAATCGCCATAGACAGGGAGTGATGAGGCCACCCCAACAGCACATCCATTAAAAGTTCTCCCACAATAGATTACTACTATTCTTCTTCTTCTTCTGTCCTTAGCCACCGACCGTCAAAGCAGTCAGTGGCCATTACGCCTAGTGGCGTCTTAGGGCAACAGCAGATAGGTTTTCTTTGCCATTGTTTCCCATCACGCCTAGTGGCGTCTTTAGGGCAATGGCAAATCAACCCATTTGCCGTTGTTTCCGTAATCGAAGTGTCTGGCAAACGGGTGATCAGCCCGTTGGAAGATTACTACTATAACCAGTAATAATATTAACTAGTCTAGTAACATATATATGTACACATCTTGCATTTATTATGTAATATTCATGAATTTTTTCATAATTTCTAAACCTTTCATATGTTCTGGCCAAAATAAAACCTTGGTTCAGAACAAATAAATGTAAGAAAATTACTATCCACATTTTACACACTTGAGTTAGTTCAGTGTATTTTAACATTTATTAATATTATTAGACTTAGTAAATATCTGTGTGTGTGTATGTAAACTACCACAACACATTACATATCATTACCCTAGACATTTAACGTAGCCACATTCATTAGTAAAAAAGAGATAGGTGTGACGTCGTAGTGGTAGCAAGAAGGGCCTTCTGACAATTCACAGCTACATTTTATCTCAGGAGCCTTCACAGCTGACCTCATGCATCACACTTAGAAATATCACCACCATACAATACCATCAAACCCACTACATATATTGAGGTCTCTTTGTCCCGGGATAATTAGCCCATTAAATATATTAGGATCTCCTGGGGGGAGAATTAGATTAGGGGAACACATTATAAAAATTAAAAGTGTCCCTTAAAATTAAAAGTGTCCCTGAAAATAAAAGTTGGTGAATCTTCACAGCCAGTGGTAGTTAATTAATTAATCAGAATTATTTTAGACTAGAGTATTTAGAAGTACTTTAGTGGGTGGAAATTTTATTTTGCACATTGCTAGATTTGTTTAAAAAGTATGGCGGAGCTGGCAAAATTTAGATCAGCTGCTGTGCTGACGGCAAAGGAGATGGGAATGGATGGTCAGATTTTAATTCAATATGTAACGGCTGAATGTGATAAGTATATTGAACGGGAAGAAAGAAGATTAGAAAAAGAGGCTGAAAGAAAATTAGAGTCTGAAAGGTTGGCTGAAGAGAAGAGGTTACAAATTGAGGCTGAGACTAAGAGGTTGCAGATTGAGGCTGACAAAGAGGCTAAAGCATTGGAGGCAGAAGAAAAACGACAGCAAAGGGAGGCAGAAAATAAAAGGTTGACTGCCGAAAGGGAGGCAGAAGATAAAAGGTTGACTGCCGAAAGGGAGGCAGAAGATAGAAGGTTGCAGAGGGAGCACGAATTACGACTCAGGGAGCTGGAGCTACAAGGCCAGGCTCCTGAAAATGGTGCCAGCCCTTTTGCCTCAGATGCTACGCCCAGTCTGGGAGCCTCAAACTCAGCTATGGGGTTTCATTTAGACCATTTTGTTGAAAAAAGACGATGACATAGAGGGGTACCTAGGACGTTTTGAGTTATTAGCTACTACATATGGGTTAGAGAGAGAGAGGTGGAGTTTAAAGCTATCACAGGGACTGAGAGGTACTTCTTACGAAGTCTTCGCAAAAATGAACAGAGAAGACCAGGAGAATTATGACATGTTAAAGCAGGCTTTGTTATTGAGGTACGAAAAAAATGGGGAATTTTATCGTAGGAAATTTAGAAATGCCAAACTGTTGTCTGGGGAGACATACCACCAATTCTCTGCCAGACTAGAAACCTATTTGGAGAAATGGACTGCTCTGGGGAAGACCCAAGATCTTAAAGAAATGATCATGATTGAGCAATTGAGAGAGTCCATGGCTCCAGACATGAGAAAATTTCTCATGGAACAAGGTGCAGAGAAGTTGGGGAGGTTTTAAATGTCGCTGAAAGGTATCAGGCAGCCCAGGCAGAGGTAAGTGGTGCTAAAAAGAAGCACATAGACAATTTTAAAGCTCCACAGCAATTTAATAAATTTGATAATAGAGAGCAGGGAAATAAAGGTAGGACAAACTTTGAACGGCCAAGAAATGACTACCGAGACAGAAACTCACAGTTCAATGACCAAAAATCCAATGAAAGAAAACCGTTTAACCAAGGAAAAAGATGGTGTAAATGGTGCAAGAAAGATAACCATAACACCGAATTTTGTAGAAGGAAACCTTCAAACATTGCTGCAATGAAGTCGGGGACTCAAAGATTAAAGGTTAATCCTAAGGGACAGCAGGAACCTTATCACCCCCCAGTTTGTGAGGATGTTATTTGTAATGGGGTCACCATAAGGTGCCTTTATGATACAGGTTTGGATTATGATTCAGTTGTGAAGTCTAGCCTAGTGGACCCAAGTCAGTATACCACAGAAACAGTGGAAATACAAGGGGCAACTAAGGACATACCACTCATGACACTTCCCATCGCAAGGATAACGGTGAAAACTCGCTATGTGGAAGGAGAAATCAGAGCAGCAGTGATAGATGAACCAATCTACCCTCTGATATTGGGGTGTAGATACGTCTTCTTGGGGAATCCCGAGAGACCTGTGATCATGGCGACAGTGACAGTGCAGACCAGGTCACAGAAGAAGGAGGAAGAAGGTGAACCTATAAATGCTCATCCAGAGGAGATGAGGAAGGCGCAGGCTGAGGATAGGACACTCAAGCCATGTTTTAAAAAATTGCCCAAATGCCACACACCTCCGAGCAAGGGGGGAATATTTTATGAAGAACAGATTGCTATATAGGAAGACAGGAACTAGATCCACTGGTCACGGACAGTTGGTTCTTCCCAAGAGATATAGGGCAAATTTAATAAGGAGCTTACATGTTGGAAAAGATGGGGACCATGAAAAAGTCGGTACCATCTGCCAAAAAGTTGCTCGCAAATACTATTGGCCCGACGTAAATGTCGATATTGAAAACTTTGTAGAAGCATGTGGCATATTTCATGAGGGAACACCCACAAAGGGAAAATATGTGCAGGACCTAGAAACGCCACGGGGCAAAATTAGGCCTGGAAGGAAAACTAATGATACTCAAGGAGACAAAGTGCAATGGGAGCCCCCTTTTCACACCCAGTCTTCACTTGAATGGATTAACATGGCCACTATGCGACGAGTACAAAGAAGAAATTTTACCCAGGATAAGATGACAATCCCTCGGTCAGACTTATATAAACTGGAAGAACAGAAAAGAGAGCGAAGATCTCTCATAAGCAATCTAAAGTGGGGAGATAAACCCAAGAAAAAAATTGGTAGTGGTCGATTTGTGAGTGATGATTCTAGGAAGAAAAGTCCTCACTAAAGTGCTTCTAATGGACGGGACCAGACGGGTTCCATGAAAAATACGTATGATAAATTAAAGGTCCAGATGTAGCCCTATTAAGGACCTGGACAGATGAGAAGGCGGAAGAGACTGTTACCTCATCTTATCAATACGTGAACGAACTGACCACTCGTTTGAAAGCTGGATGGAAACTGGCAAATGATAATTTGAAACAAGCCAGGAAGAAACATGCAGCATATTTTAATAGGAAGGCAAAGGACAGAGAACTGGCAGTGGGAGAGAAGGTGCTGCTTCTACTACCCGGGAGCCAGAATAAATTACAAATTGGATGGCAAGGTCCATATACGGTTCTAGAGAAGGTGTCTAGAACAAACTATAAAATTGACAAAAAGGGGAAGGAGAAAGTTTATCATGTAAACCTGTTAAAGAAGTATCTGGACAGACCACTCCAGGAAAGCACCCCCTTACTGACCTTAGCTATCGCAACTCAAATGCAAAAGGAACCACTCACCTCACATGAATACCCATTACATCCTTGTGAAACAGCAGCACAGGTAAAAGTCAGTAATCACCTGACTAAAAACCAGAGGGAGAGAGTTCAACAGGTTCTGGAGGAACATACAGATGTATTAACAGATAAACCAGGCCATACAAATTTGCTACAGTATGACATGAAACTGGTAGACTCAAACCCAATCTGTATGAGAGCCTATTCTATTCCGTTTGCGAAGGAGAAGGCATTGAAGGAAGAAATAGATTATTTGTTGAAGGAGGGGATTATTTCACACAGTGAATCATCTTTTAGCTCTAGTGTCGTATTGTTGAGAAAACCGTCTGGGGAACACAGACTGTGCATAGATTACAGGAAACTGAATGCTGTCACAGAAGGACAAGTGGATCCATTACCAGACACAAAACAGTTATTTGCCAGACTGAACAAGGCAAAATACTTTTCAAAGGTGGATCTTAGTAAAGGCTATTACCAGATCCCAGTGAAGCCTGAAGTGAGACCTTATTTGGCTTTTAGCACTTCGGATGGACATTATGAATTCAACATGCTACCATTCGGACTGAAAAATGCTCCGAGTGTATTTTCAAGGATGATGCGCAAATTGTTGGATCCCCTGAATAACCCATGTATCACGAATTTCATGGATGATATTCTCGTCGCCACAGAGACATTTGAAGAACACATTGAAGCTCTAGAAATGTTATTTAATAGGCTTAGGGAGGCGAACTTAACTGCTAGGCCAACAAAGTGTTGCATTGGATGCAAAGAGTTGGAATTCTTGGGACACACTGTATATCAGGGTAGCATGACCCCTGATCCCAAGAACTTGGAAAAACTGCAGAGAGCACCTAGACCACAAACAAAAAAGGACGTGCGATCATTCGTGTCGTTATGCGGATTTTATCAAAAATATATCAAAGATTTTAACTCTATTTGTGCTCCTCTGACTGATCTGACTCGCAAGGGACTTCCAGATAAAATTAATTGGACTGCGCAAAGTGAATTAGCGTTCCAAGACTTAAAGGAAAAACTCACTAGCAAGCCTATTCTCAAACTACCTGATTTGACACAGGACTTTGTCTTAAGAACCGATGCAAGTAATGTAGGACTCGGAGCGGCTTTGTTGCAAAGATCATCTTCACCTGATGGGGAACTGAAACCAGTCGCTTATGCAAGCCGCAAATTGAATGTCGGTGCAGATTTCCTCAGTCGGCACCCATGTGATCAAAATTAGAGTAATGGCAGGCGTAAGGAGAGATTTTATCTATGTGTATCACTGGTTTTAGAACTTGCCGTAGGCATGTTTTCAAGTGGGGAGATGTGTCACAAAATTAACCGTGATACAACGTTAAAATATCTCCAATGATACAACGTAGGGATAAAACTAATGCGTAAGCTGCTAGAATACATGATCGCCCACGCCGCGGGTCATCACCCGCCATGGAAATTAAATTGTGGAACGGGATGAGAACGGAGATCAAAAGGGAAAATCTGACTGAACGCGTGCTTGAAACTAGCAATGCTAAAAGGACGCAAATTGGTGGGGAAAGGAGGAAAAAGTCACGTTCCCCAAGTTGACATAAAGTAAAGAAATCGACAAAAGGGACCTTGGATATTATACGCCACAGTCATTTATTGGACGCTTTTGCGATAACTTAGCCCGTTTTTATTTGAATGCAGTGATGAGCGCATTCCAGAAAATTCTAGAAAATATTTAAAAAAATAACTTTTCTTAATAATAATGTTAGGAATATAAAACCTAGCTGGCCGGATGGCCCATCTTGAGCAGTGAAATAATATGCTTTCATTTATACAGACGGACAGATAATACGAAAGATATTGACAAAAGACTGTGTTGTTCATATCAGCGAACGTCTGCATTGAGATAAAACATGTCACTAATTTTCAAAAAGTTGTGGCCTTGAAGACGCAAGTGCTAAAATCTAGTGGAATGAAGAGACGGGGTGGGATGGTGAATTGTGGCTAAAAATAACTTTAAAGGCGAAATTGTGTAGGGGAAAGCAGGGTTGGTTCAAAAAACAAGTGTGTTTTTTTTGTGAAACGCAAGTAGAGACGGACGGACCAACAGACAATAAGGCATACTTGACTGAGGTCTGACTGAAATGACTTTTGGTAGGATATTTGAATTTGAAAAAAGAAAAGGCAGTGATTGGCCCTAGATGAAGATTTTATCGGCGCTCAGACGCGCATTTTGTGCCATTCAGTATAAGTTGTCCTGGTAGACACAGTGAATTATTAAGTGGTGTAATTCCCAGAAGCTATTGAAGTATTTAGAGGGACGCCATCATAAGGCCAGCAGCTCAGCTGAGTTTTGCTAGCATTTATTTAACTGTGTACTATATTCATAATTCTGGTAAGACTGAAATTATTTCTTTGTACATTTTAATATTTGTTTAAGGTTCGAGTGATTTGATACTGCAATAGCATAATCTGTTCCTTACAACAAGTAAGGGTTCGCTCTAGACCCCCCCCGCCCCAGTTCAGGGTCTAGAGACAATAAAATACATAAACTCCAGCAAGGATTAGGAAGGACAGATCAAGTGTTGAGATCAGTGAAACATATCACCTATCCTATTTTATGGCAGGAAGCTAATGAACATATTTCAGAATCTGTAGTCTGGGAGAACTTAGCCTATGTGAAACCAACTTGGTAAGATGTGTTGTTTGGTCAGAAAGATCTGACCCGTCTATGTGGTGTTGTTGTTGTGTAGTGTTGTGTCCGGAAATGGTTTGAGGATGGAATTCTGACACATGACTAATACTTTGATTGCAGAGCTGTGAGTTTCAGTTGGCACCACTGTGGTGTCAAATGAGTTGTTGAATTTTACCAGAGTGGACCCGTGCAGTAACATTTGGTCAGAGCCGCCTATTATAGCCCCCAAGCACGGAGAGGTGGGGCCACCAAACTTCTGATATTGCCCCCAAGCACGGAGAGGTGGGGCCTCCAAACTTCTGATATTGCCCCCAAGCACGGAGAGGTGGGGCCACCAGACTTCTGATATTGCCCCCACGCACGGAGAGGTGGGGCCACCAGATCTCAGCACCAGAGCTACACCTTCAAGTTACGTGAGCGCCTGGTCTGCTGAGAGTTCACCAACTCAACTTATTTCCTAACACACCCATAAAAATTCCATCAATTAACTGGACAATGTGTAATCGCCATAGACAGGGAGTGATGAGGCCACCCCAACAGCACATCCATTAAAAGTTCTCCCACAATAGATTACTACTATAACCAGTAATAATATTAACTAGTCTAGTAACATATATATGTACACATCTTGCATTTATTATGTAATATTCATGCATTTTTTCATAATTTCTAAACCTTTCATATGTTCTGGCCAAAATAAAACCTTGGTTCAGAACAAATAAATGTAAGAAAATTACACTATCAAACATTTTACACACTTGAGTTAGTTCAGTGTATTTTAACATTTATTAATATTATTAGACTTAGTAAATATCTGTGTGTGTGTATGTAAACTACCACAACACATTACATATCATTACCCTAGACATTTAACGTAGCCACATTCATTAGTAAAAAAGAGATAGGTGTGAGGTCGTAGTGGTAGCAAGAAGGGCCTTCTGACAATTCACAGCTACATTTTATCTCAGGAGCCTTCACAGCTGACCTCATGCATCACACTTAGAAATATCACCACCATACAATACCATCAAACCCACTACATATATTGGGGTCTCTTTGTCCCGGGATAATTAGCCCATTAAATATATTAGGATCTCCTGGGGGGGAGAATTAGATTAGGGGAACACATTATAAAAATTAAAAGTGTCCCTTAAAATTAAAAGTGTCCCTGAAAATAAAAGTTGGTGAATCTTCACAGCCAGTGGTAGTTAATTAATTAATTAGAATTATTTTAGACTAGAGTAATTAGAAGTACTTTAGTGGTTGGAAATTTTATTTTGCACATTGCTAGATTTGTTTAAAAAGTATGGCGGAGCTGGCAAAATTTAGATCAGCTGCTGTGCTGACGGCAAAGGAGATGGGAATGGATGGTCAGATTTTAATTCAATATGTAACGGCTGAATGTGATAAGTATATTGAACGGGAAGAAAGAAGATTAGAAAAAGAGGCTGAAAGAAAATTAGAGTCTGAAAGGTTGGCTGAAGAGAAGAGGTTACAAATTGAGGCTGATAGAGAAATTAAGAGGCTGCAGATTGAGGCAGAAGAAAAACGACAGCAAAGGGAGGCAGAAGAAAAAGGTTGACTGCCGAAAGGGAGGCAGAAGAAAAAGGTTGACTGCCGAAAGGGAGGCAGAAGATAGAAGGTTGCAGAGGGAGCACGAATTACGACTAAGGGAGCTGGAGCTACAAGGCCAGGCTCCTGAAAATGGTGCCAGCCCTTTTGCCTCAGATGCTACGCCCAGTCTGGGAGCCTCAAACTCAGCTATGGGGTTTCATTTAGACCATTTGTTGAAAAAGACGATGACATAGAGGGGTACCTAGGACGTTTTGAGTTATTAGCTACTACATATGGGTTAGAGAGAGAGAGAGGTGGAGTTTAAAGCTATCACAGGGACTGAGAGGTACTTCTTACGAAGTCTTCGCAAAAATGAACAGAGAAGACCAGGAGAATTATGACATGTTAAAGCAGGCTTTGTTATTAAGGTACGAGAAAAATGGGGAATTTTATCGTAAGAAATTTAGAAATGCCAAACTGTTGTCTGGGGAGACATACCACCAATTCTCTGCCAGACTAGAAACCTATTTGGAGAAATGGACGGCTCTGGGGAAGACCCAAGATCTTAAAGAAATGATCATGATTGAGCAATTGAGAGAGTCCATGGCTCCAGACATGAGAAAATTTCTCATGGAACAAGGTGCAGAGAAGTTGGGGGAAATTTTAAATGTTGCTGAGAGGTATCAGGCAGCCCAGGCAGAGGTAAGTGGTGCTAAAAAGAAGCACATAGACAATTTTAAAGCTCCACAGCAATTTAATAAATTTGATAATAGAGAGCAGGGAAATAAAGGTAGGACAAACTTTGAACGGCCAAGAAATGACTATCGCGACAGAAACTCACAGTTCAATGACCAAAAGTTCAATGAAAGAAAACCGTTGAACCAAGGAAAAAGATGGTGTAAATGGTGCAAGAAGGATAACCATAACACCGAATTTTGTAGAAGGAAACCTTCAAACATTGCTGCAATGAAGTCGGGGACGCAAAGATTAAAGGTTAATCCTAAGGGACAACAGGAACCTTATCACCCCCCAGTTTGTGAGGATGTTATTTGTAATGGGGTCACCATAAGGTGCCTTTATGATACAGGTTTGGATTATGATTCAGTTGTGAAGTCTAGCCTAGTGGACCCAAGTCAGTATACCACAGAAACAGTGGAAATACAAGGGGGCGACCAAGGACATACCACTCATGACACTTCCCATCGCAAGGATAACGGTGAAAACTCGCTATGTGGAAGGAGAAATCAGAGCAGCAGTGATAGATGAACCAATCTACCCTCTGATATTGGGTGTAGATACGTCTTCTTGGGGAATCCCGAGAGACCTGTGATCATGGCGACAGTGCAGACCAGGTCACAGAAGAAGGAGGAAGAAGGTGAACCTATAAATGCTCATCCAGAGGAGATGAGGAAGACGCAGGCTGAGGATAGGACACTCAAGCCATGTTTTAAAAAATTGCCCAAATGCCACACACCTCCGAGCAAGGGGGAATATTTCATGAAGAACAAACTATTATAGGAAGACAGGAACTAGATCCACTGGTCACGGACAGTTAGTTCTTCCCAAGATATATAGGGCAAACTTAATAAGGAGCTTACATGTTGGAAAAGATGGGACCATGAGAAAGTCGGTACCATCTGCCAAAAGATTGCTCGAAAATACTATTGGCCCGACGTAAATGTCGATATTGAAAACTTTGTAGAAGCATGTGGCGTATTTCATGAGGGAACACCCACAAAGGGAAAATATGTGCAGGACCTAGAAACGCCACGGGGCAACTTTAGGCCTGAAGGAAAACTAATTATACTCGGGTAGACAAAGTGGAATGGGAGCCCCCTTTTCACACCCAGTCTTCACTTGAATGGATTAACATGGCCACTATGCGAAGAGTACAAAGAAGAAATTATACCCAGGATAAGATTACAATCCCTCGTTCAGACTTATCTCCACTGGACGAACAGACAAGAGAGCGAAGATCTCTCATAAGCAATCTAAAGTGGGAGATAAACCCAAAAAAAAAATTGGTAGTGGTCGATTTGTGAGTGATGATTCTAGGAGAAAAGTCCTCATTATAAAGCTTCTAATGGACGGGACCGGATGGGTTCCATGAAAAATAAGTATGATAAATTAAAGATCCAGATGTAACCCTATTAAGGACCTGGACAGATGAGAAGGCGGAAGAGACTGTTACCTCATCTTATCAATACGTGAACGAACTGACCACTCGTTTGAAAGCTGGATGGAAACTGGCAAATGATAATTTGAAACAAGCCAGGAAGGAACATGCAGCATATTTTAATAGGAAGGCAAAGGACAGGGAACTGGCAGTCGGAGAGAAGGTGCTGCTTCTACTACCCGGAAGCCAGAATAAATTACAAATTGGTTGGCAAGGTCCATATACGGTTCTAGAGAAGGTGTCTAGAACAAACTATAAAATTGACAAAAAGGGGAAGGAGAAAGTTTATCATGTAAACCTGTTAAAGAAGTATCTGGACAGACCACTCCAGGAAAGCACCACCCCCTTATTGACCTTGGCTATCGCAACTCAAATGCAAAAAGAACCACTCACCTCACATGAATACCCATTACATCCTTGTGAAACAGCAGCACAGGTAAAAGTCAGTAAGCACCTGACTAAAAACCAGAGGGAGAGAGTTCAACAGTTTCTGGAGGAACATACAGATGTATTAACAGATAAACCAGGCCATACAAATTTGCTACAGTATGACATGAAACTGGTAGACTCAAACCCAATCTGTATGAGAGCCTATTCTATTCCGTTCGCGAAGGAGAAGGCATTGAAGGAAGAAATAGAGTATTTGTTGAAGGAGGGGATTATTTCACACAGTGAATCATCTTTTAGTTCTAGTGTCGTATTGTTGAGAAAACCGTCTGGGGAACACAGACTGTGCATAGATTACAGGAAACTGAATGCTGTCACAGAAGGACAAGTGGATCCATTACCAGACACAAAACAGTTATTTGCCAGACTGAACAAGGCAAAATACTTTTCAAAGGTGGATCTTAGTAAAGGCTATTACCAGATCCCAGTGAAGCCTGAAGTGAGACCTTATTTGGCTTTTAGCACTTCGGATGGACATTATGAATTCAACATGCTACCATTCGGACTGAAAAATGCTCCGAGTGTATTTTCAAGGATGATGCGCAAATTGTTGGATCCCCTGAATAACCCATGTATCACGAATTTCATGGATGATATTCTCGTCGCCACAGAGACATTTAAAGAACACATTGAAGCTCTGGAGAAATGTTGTTTGATAATAGGCTTAGGGAGGCGAACTTAACTGCTAGGCCAACAAAAATGTTGCATTGGATGCAAAGAGTTGGAATTCTTGGACACACTGTATATCAGGGTAGCATGACCCCTGATCCCAAGAACTTGGAAAAACTGCAGAGAGCACCTAGACCACAAACAAAAAAGGACGTGCGATCATTCGTGTCGTTTATGCGGATTTTATCAAAATATATCAAAGATTTTAACTCTATTTGTGCTCCTCTGACTGATCTGACTCGCAAGGGACTTCCAATAAAAATTAATTGGACTGCGCAAAGTGAATTAGCGTTCCAGGACTCGGAGCGCTTTGTTGCAAAGATCATCTTCACCTGATGGGGGAACTGAAACCAGTCGCTTATGCAAGCCGCAAATTGAAATGTTAGGCGAATCTGCAGAATTTCCCTCACTTTTGTTGTCGGACACACCCATGTGATCAGCTAAAATTTAGAGTAATGGCAAGGCGTAAGAGAGATTTTATTCTATGTGTGCAATCACTGCAACGCGTTTTAGAACTTGCCGTTAGGCATGTAATTTTCAAGTGGGGCAGATACTTGTCGATAGCATTTTCACAAATTAACCGGGATTGACATACAAACGTTAAAATATCTCCAATGATACAACGTAGGGATAAAACTAATGCGTAAGCTGCTAGAATACATGATCGCCCACGCCGCGGGTCATCACCCGCCATGGAAATTAAATTGTTAGACTTGAAGGCAAAACGGAACGGGATGAGAACGGAGATCAAAAGGAAAATCTGACTGAACGCGTGCTTGAAAACTAGCAATGGCTAAAAGGACGCAAATTGGTGGGGAAAGAGGAAAAAGTCACGTATCCCCAAGTTGACATAAAGTAAAGAAATCGACAAAAGGGACCTTGGATATTAATACGCCACAGTCATTTATTGGACGCTTTTTGCGATAACTTAGCCCGTTTATTTGAATGCAGTGATGAAGCGCCATTCCAGAGAAAATTCTAGAAAATATTAAAAAATAACTTTTCTTAATAATAATGTTAGGAATATAAAAACCTAGCTGGCCGGATGGCCCATCTTGAGCAGTGAAATAATATGCTTTCATTTATACAGACGGACAGATAATACGAAAGATATTGACAAAAGACTGTGTTGTTCATATCAGCGAACGTCTGCATTGAGATAAACATGTCACTAATTTTCAAAAAATTGTGGATTTGAAGACCCAAGTGCTAAAATCTAGTTGGAATGAAGAGACGGGGGGTTGGATGGTGAATTGTGGCTAAAAATAAACTTTAAAGGCGAAATTGTGTAGGGGAGGCCAGCAGGGTTGGTTCAAAAAAACAAGTAGGTGTGTTTTTTTTGTGAAACGCAAGTAGAGACGGACGGACCAACAGACAATAAGGCATACTTGACTGAGGTATGACTGAAATGACTTTTGTGGTAGGATATTTGAATTTGAAAAAAGAAAAGGCAGTGATTTGGGCCTAGATGAAGATATTATCGGCGCTCAGACGCGCATTTTGTGCCATTCATTATAAGTTGTCCTAGTAGACACAGTGAATTATTAAGTGGTGTAATTCCCAGAAGCTATTGAAATATTTAGAGGGACGCCATCCTAAGCCCAGCAGCTCAGCTGAGTTTTGCTAGCATTTAACTGTGTTCTATATTCATAATTCTGGTAAGACTGAAATTATTTCTTTGTACATTTTAATATTTGTTTAAGGTTTCGAGTGATTTGATACTGCAATAGCATAATCTGTCCCTTACAACAAGTAAGGATTCGCTCTAGACCCCCCGCCCCAGTTCAGGGTCTAGAGACAAATAAAATACATAAACTCCAGCAAGGATTAGGAAATACAGATCAAGTGTTGAGATCAGTGAAACATATCACCTATCCTATTCTATGGCAGGAAGCTAATGAACATATTTCAGAATCTGTAGTCTGGGAGAACTTATCCTATGTGAAACCAACTTGGTAAGATGTGTTGTTTGGTCAGAAAGATCTGACCCGTCTATGTGGTGTTGTTGTTGTGTAGTGTTGTGTCCAGAAATGGTTAGGGGATGGAATTCTGACACATGACTAATACTTTGATTGCAGAGCTGTGAGTTTCAGTTGGCAACCAATGCCGGTGTCAAATGAGTTGTGAATTTTACCAGAGTGGACCCGTGACAGCAGTAACATTTTGGTCAGACCAGCCTCTTATAGCCCCCAACCACGGAGAGGTGGGGCCACCAGACTTCTGATATTGCCCCCAAGCACGGAGAGGTGGGGCCACCAGACTTCTGATATTGCCCCCCAGCACGGAGAGGTGGGGCCACCAGACTTCTGATATTGCCCCCCAAGCACGGAGAGGTGGGGCCACCAGATCTCAGCACCAGAGCTACACCTTCAAGCTACGTGAGCGCCTGGTCTGCTGAGAATTCACCACAACTCAACTTATTTCCTATACACACCCATAAAAATTCCATCCATCAAATAACTGACAATGTGTAATCGCCCATAGACAGGAGTGATGAGGACCACCCCAACAGCACATCCATTAAAAAGTTCTCCCACAATAGATTACTACTAAAACCAGTAATAATATTAACTAGTTCTAGTAAACATATATATGTACACAACACTTGCATTTATTATGTAATATATTCATGCATTTTTTCTTTTTCATAAATTCTAAAACCTTTCATATGTTCTGGCCAATAATAAAACCTTGGTTCAGAACAAATAAAATGTAAGAAAATTACTATCCACATTTTACACACACTTGAGTTCAGTCAGTTGTATATTTAACATTTTTTATTAAATATTATTAGACTTAGTAAATATCTGTGTGTGTGTATGTAAACTACCACAACACATTACATATCATTACCCTAGACATTTAACGTAGCCACATTCATTAGTAAAAAAAGATAGGTGTGAGGTCGTAGTGGTAGCAAGAAGGCCTTCTGACAATTCACAACTACATTTTATCTCAGGAGCCTTCACAGCTGGCCTCATACAATTACATTTAGTAATATCACCATCATACAATACCATCAAATCCACTACATATATTGGGGTCTCTTTGTCCGGGATAATTAGCCCATTAAGTATATTAGGATCTCCTGGGGGAGAATTAGCTTAGGGGAACACATTATAAAAATTAAAAGTGTCCCTTAAAATTAAAAGTGTCCCTGAAAATAAAAGTTGGTGAATCTTCACAGCCAGTGGTAGTTAATTAATTAATTAGAATTATTTTAGACTAGAGTATTTATAAGTACTTTAGTGGTTGGAAATTTTATCTTACACATTGCTAGATTTGATTAAAAAGTATGGCGGAGCTGGCAAAGTTCAGATCAGCTGCTGTGCTGACGGCAAAGGAGATGGGAATGGATGGTCAGATTTTAATTCAATATGTAACGGCTGAATGTGATAAGTATATTGAACGGGAAAATAGAAGATTAGAAAAAGAGGCTGAAAGAACATTAGAGTCGGAAAGGTTTGCTGTAGAGAAGAGGTTAAAAATTGATGCTGAGTCTAAGATGCTGCAGATTGAGGCCGACAATGAGGCTAAAGCATTGGAGGCAGAAGAAAAACGACAGCAAAGGGAGGCAGAAGATAAAAAGTTGACTGCCGAAAGGGAGGCAGAAGATAGAAGGTTGCAAAGGGAGCACGAATTACGACTCAGGGAGCTGGAGCTACAAGGCCAGGCTCCTGAAAATGGTGCCAGCCCTTTTGCCTCAGATGCTACGCCCAGTCTGGGAGCCTCAAACTCAGCTATGGGGTTTCATTTAGACCATTTTGTTGAAAAAGACGATGACATAGAGGGGTACCTAGGACTTTTTGAGTTATTAGCTACTACATATGGGTTAGAGAGAGAGAGGTGGAGTTTAAAGCTATCACAGGGACTGAGAGGTACTTCTTACGAAGTCTTCGCAAAAAATGAACAGGGAAGACCAAGACAATTATGACATGTTAAAGCAGGCTTTGTTATTAAGGTACGAGAAGAATGGTGAATTTTATCGTAAGAAATTTAGAAATGCCAAACTGTTTTCTGGGGAGACATACCACCAATTCTCTGCCAGACTAGAAACCTATTTGGAGAAATGGACTGCTCTGGGGAAGACCCAAGATCTTAAAGAAATGATCATGATTGAGCAATTGAGAGAGTCCATGGCTCCAGACATGAGAAAATTTCTCATGGAACAAGGTGCAGAGAAGTTGGGGGAGGTTTTAAATGTCGCTGAGAGGTATCAGGCAGCCCAGGCAGAGGTAAGTGGTGCTAAAAAGAAGCACATAGACAATTTTAAAGCTCCACAGCAATTTAATAAATTTGATAATAGAGAGCAGGGAAATAAAGGTAGGACAAACTTTGAACGGCCAAGAAATGACTATCGAGACAGAAACTCACAGTTCAATGACCAAAAATTCAATGAAAGAAAACCGTTGAACCAAGGAAAAAGATGGTGTAAATGGTGCAAGAAAGATAACCATAACACCGAATTTTGTAGAAGGAAACCTTCAAACATTGCTGCAATGAAGTCGGGGACTCAAAGATTAAAGGTTAATCCTAATGGACAACAGGAACCTTATCACCCCCCAGTTTGTGAGGATGTTATTTGTAATGGGGTCACCATAAAGTGCCTTTATGATACAGGTTTGGATTATGATTCAGTTGTGAAGTCTAGCCTAGTGGACCCAAGTCAGTATACCACAGAAACAGTGGAAATACAAGGGGCAACTAAGGACATACCACTCATGACACTTCCCATCGCAAGGATAACGGTGAAAACTCGCTATGTGGAAGGAGAAATCAGAGCAGCAGTGATAGATGAACCAATCTACCCTCTGATATTGGGGTGTAGATACGTCTTCTGGGGAATCCCGAGAGACCTGTGATCATGGCGACAGTGCAGACCAGGTCACAGAAGAAGGAGGAAGAAGGTGAACCTATAAATGCTCATCCAGAGGAGATGAGGAAGGCGCAGGCTGAGGATAGGACACTCAAGCCATGTTTTAAAAAATTGCCCAAATGCCACACACCTCCGAGCAAGGGGAATATTTTATGAAGAACAGATTGCTATATAGGAAGACAGGAACTAGATCCACTGGTCACG
Organism: Oreohelix idahoensis; assembly: GCA_024509875.1. Classification (NCBI taxonomy): domain Eukaryota; kingdom Metazoa; phylum Mollusca; class Gastropoda; order Stylommatophora; family Oreohelicidae; genus Oreohelix; species Oreohelix idahoensis. The sequence continues at coordinate 30,713 of JAMPIV010006264.1, forward strand.
GACAGTTGGTTCTTCCCAAGAGATATAGGGCAAATTTAATAAGGAGCTTACATGTTGGAAAAGATGGGGACCATGAAAAAGTCGGTACCATCTGCCAAAAAGTTGCTCGCAAATACTATTGGCCCGACGTAAATGTCGATATTGAAAACTTTGTAGAAGCATGTGGCATATTTTCATGAGGGAACACCCACAAAGGAAAATAATGTGCAGGACCTAGAAACGCCACGGGGCAAAATTAGGCCTGGAAGGAAAACTAATGATACTCCACTCAGGTAGACAAAGTGCAATGGGAGCCCCCCTTTTCACACCCAGTCTTCACTTGAATGGATTAACATGGCCACTATGCGAAGAGTACAAAGAAGAAATTTTACCCAGGATAAGATGACAATCCCTCGGTCAGACTTATAAACTGGAAGAACAGAAAAGAGAGCGAAGATCTCTCATAAGCAATCTAAAGTGGGGAGATAAACCCAAGAAAAAAATTGGTAGTGGTCGATTTGTGAGTGATGATTCTAGGAAGAAAAGTCCTCACTATAGTGCTTCTAATGGACGGGACCAGACGGGTTCCATGAAAAATACGTATGATAAATTAAAGGTCCAGAGTAGCCCCTATTAAGGACCTGGACAGATGAGAAGGCGGAAGAGACTGTTACCTCATCTTATCAATACGTGAACGAACTGACCACTCGTTTGAAAGCTGGATGGAAACTGGCAAATGATAATTTGAAACAAGCCAGGAAGAAACATGCAGCATATTTTAATAGGAAGGCAAAGGACAGAGAACTGGCAGTGGGAGAGAAGGTGCTGCTTCTACTACCCGGTAGCCAGAATAAATTACAAATTGGATGGCAAGGTCCATATACGGTTCTAGAGAAGGTGTCTAGAACAAACTATAAAATTGACAAAAAGGGGAAGGAGAAAGTTTATCATGTAAACCTGTTAAAGAAGTATCTGGACAGACCACTCCAGGAAAGCACCCCCTTACTGACCTTAGCTATCGCAACTCAAATGCAAAAGGAACCACTCACCTCACATGAATACCCATTACATCCTTGTGAAACAGCAGCACAGGTAAAAGTCAGTAAGCACCTGACTAAAAACCAGAGGGAGAGAGTTCAACAGGTTCTGGAGGAACATACAGATGTTTTAACAGATAAACCAGGCCATACAAATTTGCTACAGTATGACATGAAACTGGTAGACTCAAACCCAATCTGTATGAGAGCCTATTCTATTCCGTTGCGAAGGAGAAGGCATTGAAGGAAGAAATAGATTATTTGTTGAAGGAGGGGATTATTTCACACAGTGAATCATCTTTTAGCTCTAGTGTCGTATTGTTGAGAAAACCGTCTGGGGAACACAGACTGTGCATAGATTACAGGAAACTGAATGCTGTCACAGAAGGACAAGTGGATCCATTACCAGACACAAAACAGTTATTTGCCAGACTGAACAAGGCAAAATACTTTTCAAAGGTGGATCTTAGTAAAGGCTATTACCAGATCCCAGTGAAGCCTGAAGTGAGACCTTATTTGGCTTTTAGCACTTCGGATGGACATTATGAATTCAACATGCTACCATTCGGACTGAAAAAATGCTCCGAGTGTATTTTCAAGGATGATGCGCAAATTGTTGGATCCCCTGAATAACCCATGTATCACGAATTTCATGGATGATATTCTCGTCGCCACAGAGACATTTGAAGAACACATTGAAGCTCTAGAAATGTTATTTAATAGGCTTAGGGAGGCGAACTTAACTGCTAGGCCAACAAAATGTTGCATTGGATGCAAAGAGTTGGAATTCTTGGGACACACTGTATATCAGGGTAGCATGACCCCTGATCCCAAGAACTTGGAAAAACTGCAGAGAGCACCTAGACCACAAACAAAAAAGGACGTGCGATCATTCGTGTCGTTATGCGGATTTTATCAAAAATATATCAAAGATTTTAACTCTATTTGTGCTCCTCTGACTGATCTGACTCGCAAGGGACTTCCAGATAAAATTAATTGGACTGCGCAAAGTGAATTAGCGTTCCAAGACTTAAAGGAAAAACTCACTAGCAACCTATTCTCAAACTGCCTGATTTGACACAGGACTTTGTCTTAAGAACCGATGCTTAAAGTAATGTAAGGACTCGGAGCGGAATTTTGTAGCAAAGATCATCTTCACCTGATGGGAACGGGACCAAGTAAACCATCTCGCTATGCAAAAACCGCAAATTGAATGTCCTTTTATTGTGCAGATATTTTTCCAATCAGTCCCCGGTGCAGATTTTCCACCCCTGTGATCAAAATTAGAGTAATGGCAGACGTGAGGAGAGATTTTATCTATGTGTATCACTGGTTTTAGAACTGGCCGTAGGCATGTTTTCAAGTGGGGAGATGTGTCACAAAATTAACAATGATACAACGTTAAAATATCTCCAATGATACAACGTAGGATGAAAAACTAATGCGGTAAGCTGCTAGAATACATGATCGCCCACCCGCGTGGGTCAATCACCCGCCATGAGAAAATTAATTGTTAGATTGTTGAATGGCAAAAAACGGAACGGGATGAGAAAGGAGATCAAGAGGAAAAATATGATTGATCGCGTGCTTGAAAACTAGCAATGCTAAAAGGAAACGCAAATTGGTGGGGAAAGGAGGAAAAAGTCACGTTCCCCAAGTTGACATAAAGTAAAGAAATCGACAAAGGGACCTTGGATATTATTAACGGCACAGTCATTCTTGGACGCTTTTGCGATAACTTCGCCCAGACCCGTTTATTTGAATGCAGTGATGAGCGCATTCCAGGAAAAGTCTAGAACTGATAGTATGCGTGAGACTAGAAAGGCTAAGGAGACGCAATTGGGGGGGGGGGGGGGGGGGGGAAAGGGAGAAAAGTCCCGTTTCCCAAGTTGACATAAAGAAAGGAACCCGACAGAAGGGACCTTGGATATGTTACGCCCCAGTAATTTTTTGGTCGCTTTTGGGATACCAAGCCTTTGATTTGAATTAAGCGGCAGAACGGACAGATGTATGAATATATACGAAAGATATTGACCAAAAGACTGTGATCTTGTATCAATCATTAGCGAACGTCTGCAATTTGAGCATAAAACTAATTGTAACACGATAGATAATTTTCAAAAGAGTTGTGGCCTTGAAGACACAATTGCTCACAAAATCACGACCTTGGAATGTTCAAGGATAACGGGGTGGGATGGTGTAATCTGTGCTAAAAATAACATTTAAAGACGAAATTGAGTGTAGGGACAGCAGGGGTTGGTCTTCTCAAAAACTATGTGGTTTTTTGAGAAACGCGAGTAGAGACGGACAGACCAACAGAACAATGACCAGGTCATACGTATGACTGAAGCGACTGACTGAAATGACTTTTTGGTAGGATAATTTTGAAATTTGAAATAAAGAAAAGGCAGTGATTGGCCACAATGACAGATCTATTTAGCCGCTCCTCAGAAGATAAACTGCGCACATTTTGTGCACATACAGTATTAGTGGTCCTTGTAGACACAGTGAAATTATATTAAGTGGTTGTAATTTCCAAATCCTCAGAACTATTGTGAAATAGTTTAGAGGGACGCCCATCAATATAGGCCAGCAGCTTCAGCTGCTAGTTTTGCTAGCATTTATTTTAACTGTGTTACTTTATATTCATAATATTTCTGGTAAGACTGAAATTATTTCTTTATGTACATTTTAATATTTGTTTAAGGTTCGAGTGATTTGATACTGCAATAGCATAATCTGCTCCCTTACGAAACCAAGTAAGGGTTCGCTATCTAGACCCCCCCGCCCAAGTTCAGGTCTAGAGACAATAAAATACATAAACTCCAGCAAGGATTGGTAGAAAGACAGATCAAGTGTTGAGATCAGTGAAACATATACACCTATCCATTACTTTATCGGCATGGAAACAAATGAACATATTTCAGAAATCTGTAGTCTGTGGAGGAACTTAGCCTATGTGAAAACCAATTGGTAAGATGTGTTGTTTGGTCAGAAAGATCTGACCCGTCTATGTATGGTGTTGTTGTTGTGAGTTTTGTGTCCAGAAATGGTTAAGAGGATGGAAAATTCTGACACATGACTAATACTTTGATTGCAGAGCTGTGAGTTTCAGATGGCACAAAATGCTGGTGTCAAATGAGTTGTTGAATTTTTACCAGAGTGGACCCGTGCAGTAACATTTGGTCAGAGCAGCCTGTATAGCCCCCAACCGAAGTGGGGCCACCTAACTTTATAGCCCCAAGGCACGGAGAGGTGGCGGACCACTATACTTTCTGATATTTGCCCCAAGCACGGATTGAGTTCGGGGGCCACCAGACTTCTGATATTGCCCCCAAGCACGGAGAGGTGGGGCCACCAGATCTCAGCATCCAGAGCTACACCTTGATCAAGTTACGGTGTGCAAGCCTGCAACCTGGTCTGTTGAAGTTCACCATACTCAACTTTTATTTCCATTCAACCACACCCATAAAAATTTCCATCAAGTTAACTGGTAATGTGTAGTCGCCATAGACAGCGGATGTGATGAGGCCACCCCAACAGCACATCCATTGAAAAAAGTTCTCTCCACAATAGATTACTATTATAAACATTTTAGTAATAAATATTAACTAGTCTAGTAACATATATATGTACACATCTTGCATTTATTATGTACATATTTCATGCATTTTTTCAAATAATTTTCTAAAACCTTTCATATGTTCTGGCCAAAGATAAAACCTTGGTCCAGAACAAAAATTAAATGTAAGAAAATTACTATCCAAATTTTACACACTGAGTTAGTTCCAGTGTATTATAACATTTTATTAATATTATTAGACTTAGTAAAATATCGGTGTGTGTGTATGGGTAAACTACCACAACACAATTACATATCATTACCCTAGACATTTTAAACGTAGCCACATTCATTAAGAAAAAAAAAAAGATAGTTAGGTGTGAGGTCGTAGTGGTAGCAAGAAGGGCCTTCTGACAATTCACAGCTACATTTTATCTCAGGAGCCTTCACAGCTGACCTCATGCATCACACTTAGTAATATCACCATCATACAATACCATCAAACCCACTACATATATTGGGGTCTCGTCCGGGATAATTAGCCCAACAATAATATTTAGGATCTCCTGGGGAGAAATAAGATTAGGGGAACAAATTATAAAAATTAAAAGTTCCCTTTAAAATTAAAAGTGTCCCTGATAAAATAAAAAGTTGGTGAATCTTCACAGCCAGTGTAATTAATTATTTAATTAGTTTAGAATTATTTTAGACTAGTAGTATTTAAGAAGTACTTAGTGGTATTTAGTGGTTGGAAATTTATTTTGCACATTGCTAGATTTGTTTAAAAAGTATGGCGGAGCTGGCAAAATTTAGATCAGCTGCTGTGCTCACCGCGAAGGAGATGGGAATGGATGGTCAAATTTTAATTCATATGTAACGGCTGAATGTGATAAATATATTGAAAGGGAAGATAGAAAGGTAGCTGAAGAGAAGAGGTTACAAATTGAGGCTGATAGAGAAATTAAGAGGCTGCAGATTGAGGCAGAAGAGAAACGACAGCAAAGGGAGGCAGAAGATAAAAAGGCCGAAAGGGAGGCAGAAGATAAAAAGGCCGAAAGGGAGGCAGAAGATAGAAGGTTGCAAAGGGAGCACGAATTACGACTAAGGGAGCTGGAATTACAAGGCCAGGCTCCTGAAAATGGTGCCAGCCCTTTTGCCTCAGATGCTACGCCCAGTCTGGGAGCCTCAAACTCAGCTATGGGGTTTCATTTAGACCATTTTGTTGAAAAAGACGATGACATAGAGGGGTACCTAGGACGTTTTGAGTTATTAGCTACTACATATGGGTTAGAGAGAGAGAGAGGTGGAGCTTAAAGCTATCACAGGGATTGAGAGGTACTTCTTATGAAGTATTTGCCAAAATGAACAGGGAAGACCAAGACAATTATGACATGTTAAAGCAGGCTTTGTTATTAAGGTACGAGAAGAATGGTGAATTTTATCGTAAGAAATTTAGAAATGCCAAACTGTTGTCTGGGGAGACATACCACCAATTCTCTGCTAGACTAGAAACCTATTTGGAGAAATGGACGGCTCTGGGGAAGACCCAAGATCTTAAAGAAATGATCATGATTGAGCAATTGAGAGAGTCCATGGCTCCAGACATGAGAAAATTTCTCATGGAACAAGGTGCAGAGAAGTTGGGGGGAAATTTTAAATGTTGCTGAGAGGTATCAGGCAGCTCAGGCAGAGGTAAGTGGTGCTAAAAAGAAGCACATAGACAATTTTAAAGCTCCACAGCAATTTAATAAATTTGATAATAGAGAGCAGGGAAATAAAGGTAGGACAAACTTTGAGCGGCCAAGAAATGACTATCGCGACAGAAACTCACAGTTCAATGACCAAAAATTCAATGAAAGAAAACCGTTGAACCAAGGAAAAAGATGGTGTAATGGTGCAAGAAGGATAACCATAACACCGAATTTTGTAGAAGGAAACCTTCAAACATTGCTGCAATGAAGTCGGGGACGCAAAGATTAAAGGTTAATCCTAATGGACAACAGGAACCTTATCACCCCCCAGTTTGTGAGGATGTTATTTGTAATGGGGGTCACCATAAGGTGCCTTTATGATACAGGTTTGGATTATGATTCAGTTGTGAAGTCTAGCCTAGTGGACCCAAGTCAGTATACCACAGAAACAGTGGAAATACAAGGGGCGACTAAGGACATACCACTCATGACACTTCCCATCGCATAGGATAACGGTGAAAAACTCGCTATGTGGGACGGGAGAAATCATCAGCAGCGAGCAGTGATAGAGGAACCATTCGACCCTCTGATAGTAGGCGTGTAGATACGTCCCTTTGCTTGGGGAATCCGAGAGACCTGAATCATGGACATCTATGCAGACCAGGTCACATAAGTAGAAGGAAGTGATAGTCAGTAGGTCGATACCTAGTAAATGCTCATCTTGCGGAGATGAGAAGGCGCAGGCTGAGCGATAGCACACTCAAGCCAATGTTTTAAAAATTGCCAAATGCCAACAACAACACCTCCGAGCATGAGGTGACAGTAAGAGATTTATGAGCGGAACGATTGCTAGGCAGGAGGAAGACAGGAACTAGATCCACTGGCACGGACAGTTGGTTTGCTATCACAAGAAGATGAGGGCAAATTTAATAAGGTGCTTACATGTTGAAACGAGGGGACCATGAAAAAGTCGGAGCCAGGCTCGCCAAAACGTTGCTCGCAAATACTAGGACTATTGGCCCACTAGCATGTCGATGATTGGAATAACGGGAGAAGCAGGTGGCATATTTCAACATAGTTTGTTGAACACAACACCAATCTGGAAAATAACGCGTGAAAGTGACCTAGATAACAACCACGGGGCTACAAATGTAAGAAGCCTGAAGGTATAGTACTATTGATACTCAAAGGAACAAATGCAGATATGGGGACGCCCCCTTTCACACTGAAGTTACAGGGAACACGTATGTGATGGATAACATCGGTCCCAAACTATTCACGAATACTACTTAGGGTTGCAAATTCCCCTTCTAACCGATATAGGTAGGGTTAGAGGTCTGGAAAGATAACGCAGAACCATTCTACCTCCAGTATGTCTTCAGTCGTCTAGGCCTGCGATTCCCGTTCTAGTCACTCGGTCCTTCAAAGCGATCGTCCTAATGTTGTCCGCCAGCGGTCCTGTACAGGCCGTGAGTCGGGAGCCCGGGCTGCGTTGCCTCTAAGATCCTCATCTGCAGCCGTGCGTAAGCCAGCTTGCTCGGCCTGAAACTCATCTACAGGGCTCTATACCATGCTAGGTGGAGCGGTGCGACTTGGTGCTGCGTTGAATGGACGTGGAGTCCCGGGACGTGCGCGTTGCGTCCATGTCGCGTGCGGTGACGTCTTCCACTTTCCGCAATACCTCTGTCTGAGGTTGGATCATGGCTTGTGGGTTGGAGTCATTGCTCTTCACACTCGCATCCAGTCTTAAAGACTGGGACAAGTGACGGAGACAGCTTCTGACCTCGTTGTGCTGCACCACCTCGTTAGTGCGAGTGAATCGCGATTGTTCGTACGTAGCGGCAGGACAAAAAAGTCGCCCAAGCCGCGCGTTTCGAGGGCTATCTCCTTCGTTGGATGCTCCCGGTCGTCGTATACAGACTCCGAGAGACTTTATCGTAGTCGACCTGCGCACATCCTAGTTCGCCCCAACTAGATCATGATGTTGTGTTCTTTCTGCGCGGGATATCTTGCCATGATTGGGTTCGTTAGAGCTGCTGATGACTGATCCCTATCTCTCCTGACTCTGCCGGCCAGTCATGCAGGTTATGGTTGGCAGATGTGCCTCTGATCGCTAGCATCAGGCAACTTCACTCATGCTATAATAGCCACTCCGTAAGCATAACCGGTCTGACGATCTGCCAGTACTAGCACTGAATACTTCGTTCTTGTCTCCCTTACATGCCGTGTATACACTGTCCGCGAAGGAGTATAAGAGGTAAGGTGGAAGGATCTTAACCTGTCTTACACCAGCTGGTGTCCTGCACACGCATTCACGTGTGAGGCTTATGGTACTGCTCTGTAACCTCACAAAATGATCGGCAAGACTTAGTATGATTACGCGTAAGTAGCTCTGATCACATTGATGGTGAGCTGGAAGATATCCTTCCGATGCCAAACAGTCCCAAAATTGGCTCCAGGACGAACTCAGCATGTCATTAACTTTGCCTATTTCGCATAGATCGAGGAATCTCAAGAATGATCTCAAGCTTATACGTCAAGGGCCGTTTCCATTCAGCGGTCCGAGGGTGAAATTAAGTCTTGAGTACTTCGGTCTTTGCTCGAATTCGTTTCTGACCTCATTCCTAATGGTGCTTCAGCATAGGAGCGTCGGAGTCTCTGCTCGAGTTTCATTAGAGTAATTTACCTAGGACACTGTAAGAAGGATATGCCTATGGGTTTCCACAGTGGCGTTGGTCACGACCTTTTTGAACATTGTGGTGTTTATATGCATTCTCCCAAGCCTTGGTGCGCGCATGAATCATGTTTGCACCATCTCCTGTAGACCTGTTACGTAGTAAGAGGTCGCAGGAATATCTCCCATGTATTTAACCATTGTCTGGTGTTAATTACCATCCAGTGCCCGGCTGCTTTGCCCATACTGATTTTTCTCTAGTGCGCCCGCATTTTCTATCCATCATTATAAATTCAATCGTCACCCATCCATATGGGTTGCTCCACACTGTGCTACCCAACTATCATTTCTGATGCGTCAATCCATCGCACCAATCCAGGTGTTCCGGAGAAATATGCTTTCCATCCTTCCTTACTTCCTTCGGGCTGTATCCCCCCGCCTCTTTGTCCCTTTAGAAATTTCCATCCAGGGCTGGTTCTTGTTACTTCCTCCATTTCTAGAGGTAAGGTATTAACAATTTCTGGTTTCGTGATGCAGCTTTGTCTACGATGCGCCTAATTGCGCCCTGGACATCGGTATGTTGCTGACGAGCTACTGGTGGGCGGACGTCCGGGCGAGTGGGGCATTTATATTCGTCTAGTGATATTTTGTCCATTTGTCCTGTTGTGATAAATTTTAAATGCTCCTAATGGGTATCTGGTTTCCATTCCATTGTCGAACTCCTACAGTATTGTCTCTTTGGACGTACCTCTGTCCACCATGGTGGCGGTCCTGCTTGCTCTTTCACAAGTCGGACTTCACCACATGCTTCTGCAGCCTGCTGTCTTGTATGAATGGCGTTGAATGATATCTCTGACTGTTGGTTTCCAATCTTCAGGTTGTTCTTCTGTTACTTGCGCATAAGCGGCATGCACAATACCAGCCCCGATATCGGTCCGCTAATGTCTGGCGTACCTCTCAGAACTTGTAGTACTAATGCGTACATTGCCCACACAACTCCAACCTTACTTGAGTTATATACGCTGGCACCGTTGCATTAGCAGAGTATTCACGAGGACGGAGCACTATCTGTAAGTTGCATATGGTATCTCGAATTTGAAGTCTGGATTACAAGATGATCTTATGTCTCCGACCTCTCGCGCCCCCTCCAGACTCTGAGCTTGCATCTCGACATATTTACGAATACTTCTCCGACTAGTCAATGCAGACCCCCCATAGTCGCCCCTCATAACTCCTGCACCTTCTCGGTGTTCCGTTTTGGTTCACATCTAGTATATGCAGGTATGTTCTCTTATGGGGGAACTTCTGTTTGTAATATCTAGATTTCAGGCTGTTCACTGCAGAAAGCTAAGGAGTCGCTTTCCATTTTGTCTTGAGAGTATCTGTCACCATATCTTCCGATAACATCCACCCCAGCTAGCATAGGTCTAATTCCAACTCTGCATTAATGGTTCTGTAGAGTTCAATGCCACTATCTTCATCTAGCAGTCATCCACGTCTTTGGGTAGCAGGCTTTATTTTATTAATAATCCGACTTGACGTCCATGGCTCTTCATGGCCTCATTTTTGTGTACTCCATATCACTCTGGCAAAAATGTTTGTCGATGGATTTTTTACTCCTATCTGGTCCTCATAGTTTCACAACCATAATGAGCTCTGTGGGATAAAATATCCTCACCCGTTGGGGGGAGGGTCTTCCATACTATCTCATGGATATACTTGGGCCACAATGCAACTCTTCACACGGCTTCCCGTAACTATTGCTGCAATATGGTAGGACCCACTGTAGAGCAGCGTGTTCCATGGAAAAAGCCATGACGCCTGTCCTTTTTTTCTGAAAAATGTCCGTTATAGCCATCTGGCCAAAAAGGTTTGGCTTTCCGCAAAATACTATTGGCACCCGAACCCGTCCGTACGCCTGTAATAAATGTCGATATTGAAAACTTTGTCGAAGCTCCACGCATGTTCCATATTTCCATGAGAGGTCGTAACACACACGTAGTCCGAAAATCCATGTCGTCAGGACCTAAGAGAATCAGTCCGCCGTTTTCTCTCGTTGTGTCAACGTAATTGAGGCCGTGGTTTTTAAGCTAACTTAGATGAGTGCCTCAAGTTGTCCTTTCATGTGGAATGGGGCTGCCTCCTTACGCCTCCATGCAGCCCCTTTCACTCCAGAGTCTTTTCATCCGGGATTGGACCCGGCAGACCAGTGGCCAACTATGCGACGAGTACAAAGAAGAAAATTGTTACCCCAGGATAAGATGACAAATCCATCGGTCTCAGGACTTTATATTTACTGGATAAAAGAACAGATAAAAGAGAGTAAATGGAGGGCGGAAGATATCGCATAAGCAATCTAAAAAGTGGAGAGTGGAGACAAACCCAAGAAAAAAAAAAAGTGGTTAGTGGTTCGATTTGTGAGTGATGGATTCGAGGAAAGGAGAAAAGTCCCTCACTATAGGGGCTTCGAATGACGTGGGACAAACAAACGGGTGCCATGAAAAAGATCCGTATGATTCACATTATAAGGTCCAGAGGTACCCTATTAAGGACCTGGGACAGATGAGGACAGCGCGGAAGAGCACAGAGACGTTAACTCATATTATGCACTACGTGAACGAAACTGAACAACTCAACGTTTGGAAAGCTGGATGGAAAACTGGCAAATGTATATTTGAAAACAAGCCAGGAAGATGAAACATGCAGCCATATTTTAATAGGAAAGGCAAAAAAGGATAGAGAAACTAGCAGCTGTGGGAGGAGAAAGTGCTGGTTCGACGACCCAGGTTAGCCAGAATTAAGGAAATAAATTACAAATTGGATGGCCAAGGGTTCCCATATACGGTTCTAGAGAATGGTTTGTCTAGAAACCAAACTTATAAAAATTGACCAAAAAAGGGGGACAAAAAGGGAAGGAGAAAGTTTATCATGTTAAACCTGGTTAGAAGAAGTTATCTGGAGCAGACCACTCCATAGCAAGCAACCTTACCCCTTACTGAGACCTTTACTACGCGCAACTCAAATGCAAAAAGGACCGCTCACCTCACATGAATACCCATTACATCCTTGTGAAACAGCAGCAACCAGCGTAAAACAGTCAGTAAAGCACCAGACAAAAAACCAAAGCGGTGAGAGAGTTCTCAACAGTTTCTGGATGTAGACATACATATGGTATTCTGAAGCCTAGTAAAACCAGGCCATACAAATTTGCTACAGTATGACATGAAACTGGTAGACTCAAACCCAATCTGTATGAGAGCCTATTCTATTCCGTTCGCGAAGGAGAAGGCATGAAGGAAGAAATAGAGTATTTGTTGAAGGAGGGGATTATTTCGCACAGTGAATCATCTTTTAGTTCTAGTGTCGTTTTGTTGAGAAAACCGTCTGGGGAACACAGACTGTGCATAGATTACAGGAAACTGAATGCTGTCACAGAAGGACAAGTGGATCCATTACCAGACACAAAACAGTTATTTGCCAGACTGAACAAGGCAAAATACTTTTCAAAGGTGGATCTTAGTAAAGGCTATTACCAGATCCCAGTGAAGCCTGAAGTGAGACCTTATATGGCTTTTAGCACTTCGGATGGACATTATGAATTCAATATGCTACCATTCGGACTGAAAAATGCTCCGAGTGTGTTTTCAAGGATGATGCGAAAATTGTTGGATCCCCTGAATAACCCATGTATCACAAATTTTATGGATGATATTCTCGTCGCCACAGAGACATTTGAAGAACACATTGAAGCTCTGGAGATGTTGTTTGATAGACTTCGGGAGGCGAACTTATCTGCTAGGCCAACAAAATGTTGTATTGGATGCAAAGAGTTGGAATTCTTGGGACACACTGTATATCAGGGTAATATGACCCCTGATCCTAAGAACTTGGAAAAACTGCAGAGAGCACCTAGGCCGCAAACAAAAAATAGGTCGTGTGAATCATTTGTGTCGTTTATGCGGATTTTATCAGAAATTACATCAAAAATTTTAAACGACATATTTTGTGATCCTCATGACTATCTCGACTCGCAAGGGACGTTCCAGATAAAATTATTTGGACTGCGCAACATGTGAAACTAGCGTTCCAAGAGTTTAAGGAAAAAACTCACTAGCAAAGGCCTATTCTTCAAAACTGACCTGATTTGACACAGGAACTTTGTCGTAAGAACCGTGCAATATTGTAGGACCGGAGCGGCTTGGTTGCAAAGATCAGCCTTCACCTGATGGGGATGTGAAACCAGTCCGTATGCAAGCCGCAATTTGAAGGTCGGTGCTGATTTCCTCAGTCGGCACCCATGGGATCCAAAATTAGAGTAATGGGGCAAGGCGGAGGGAGAGATGTTTTTGTATTGGTGTCTATGTGTATCGATCACTCGACTTTACACTGGTTTAGAAGCTTAAAACTTTTGGAACTTGCCGGATGGGTCATGTTTTTCAAGTGGGAGAGATGTGTCACAAAATGTCACGACAAGGGGCCTCATACAAAATTAACGAGTGATAAATGACAACGTCCACGCACAAATTATCTCCCAATGATACAACGTTATGGATAAAAACTATGCGTAAAAACTATGCGCGTAAGCTGCTAGAATAACATGATCGCCACCGGCCGCGGGTCTTCAACCCGCCAGGAAATTTTAATGTGGAACGAATGAGAAACGGAGACATAAGGGAAAATCTGACGAAACGCGTGCTTGAAACGTAGCAATGCTAAAAGGACGGCAAGCAAAGTGGTGGGAAAGGAGGCAAAAAGTCACTTCCTCCCCAAGAGTTGACACTTAGCCCAGTAAAGAAATCGACAAAAAGGGACCTTGGTTATTATTACGCCACAGTCATTTATGGACGCATTTTGCGATAATTTTAGCCCTTTTATTTGAATGCCAGTGACGCAGTAGCCGCATTACCAGAAAATTCCTAGAAAACCATAACAAAATATTTGAAAAATAACTCTTTTCTTAATAATAATGTTTAGGAAATATAAAACCTAGCTGGCCGGCAATGGCCCATCTTTGAGCAGTGAAATAATAATATGCTTTCATTTAATATCTACAGACGGACAGATAATACGAAAAGATATTGACAAAAGACTGTAGTGTTGTTCATATCAGCGAACGTCCCTGCATGAGATACAAACTATGGTCACTAATTTTCAAAAATTGTGGCCTTGAAGACGCAAGTGCTAAAATCGAGGTGGAATGAAGAGACGGAGGCGGATGGTGAATTGTGGCTAAAAATAACTTTAAAGGCGAAATTGGTTGTAGGGGAGCAGGGTGGTTCAAAAAACTAGTGTGTTTTTTGTGAAAACGCAAGTAGAAACAGACGGACCAACAACATTAAGGCTTTACTTGACTGAGGGTCTGACTGTAATGACTTTGTGGTATGATATTTTGAATTTGAAAAAAGAAAGCAGGATTGAGGCCCTAGATGAAGATATATCGCGCGCAGACGCGCATTGTGCCATTCAGTATAAGTGGTCCTGGGTAAACACAGTGAATTATTATGTGGGTAAGTCCCAGAAGCTATTGTAAGTATTATGGGACGCCATCATATGGCCACAGCTCAGCTGAGTGTTGCTAGCAGTTATTTAACGGTGTACTATTGTCGATATTTCTCGTAAGAAACTGAAATTATTTCTTTGTACATATTAATCCTTTGTTTGTAAAGGTATTATCGTATTGAATTGATACTTGGCAAATAGTCATATATCCCTGCTCCCCTTACAACACGTAAAAGGTGATTTCGCATTCCTGCTATCGGGACCGGTCTGTCACCGCCGAACCAGCCTCAGGTTCAGAGGTACTAGAGACATAATAAAATGAGTGCATAATAAACTCGCCCAGCACGGAATGTATGAAGGGACCAGGATTCTAGATGTGTGAGATCAGTGGAACATGATCCACCTACGCTCCGCAATTCGGGGGGGGGGGGGGGGTGGGGGGGGGGGGGTCTGGCAGGAAGCAAATGGAACATATTTCAGAATCGTATCTGGTAGATACTTCGCCTATGTTAACCTACTTGGTAAGCATGTGTTGTTTGGTCAGAAAGATCTGACCCGCATTGGTGTTGTTTGTTGTGTAGGTTGTGTTCCCGTAAATAAAAAAAAAACGGAATTGGTTTGAGGATGAATTCTGACACAGGTACTTAATACTTTGAGTGGCAGAGCTGTGAGTTTCAGTTGGCACCACGGTGGGGTCCAAAGGGAGGTGGTGAATTGTTACCAGGAGTGGACCGTTGCAGTAATATCTTGGTCAGAAGCCAGCTCGATTATTATAGCCCCATAGCACGAGAGCGTGGGGCCAACCAAACGTCTGATATTGCCCCCAAGCCCCCAAGCACGGTGAGGTGCGGGCGCCACCCAGGACGTCTGATATAAGCCCCCAAGCACGGAGAGGTGGGCCGCCACCAGATCTCGGAGAGGAGCCCCACCATCTCTGGAACTACACTTCAAAGTTACGTGAGCGCTCTGGTCTGCTGAGAGTTCACCAACTTTAACTTGATTTCCTAAACACACCTCTTAAAAAAAATTTCCATTCAATTAACTGGACAATTGGTAATCAGCCATAGACAGAGGAGTGATGAGGCCACCACCAACAGCAAACGATTCCATTAAAAAGTTCGCTCCCACGATAGATTACTTCTATAACCAGTAATAAATATTAAAACTTAGTCTAGTAACATATATAATGTACACCATCTTGCAATTTATTATTTAATAATCATTTGCATTTTTTGCATTAATTGCTAAAACCGTTCATATGTGTCTGGCCAATAATAAACCTGTTCAGAAAAATATTTGTATGAAAATTATTACTATCCACAATTTTACACACTTGAGTTAGTTCAGCTGTATTTACACCATTAAATATATATTTGACTAAGGGTTAAAAATATCTTTGTGTTACTATTTCGAAACTAACCTACACACAAATAAAATAAAAAAAGCCGCACCCCGGGGTAACGTTAAACACATTCAAAAGATTATAAATGCCAGATGTGAGCCTGCATACCCATACCAAGCGTTACAAAGAAGGTCTCCCCACTTCTCATATTCACTGCATCATTTAATATCATGATGAAAACAATATTTAAAGGTTATGTTTATCCTCATGTTTCATTCTTAGAAATAGCACCATCTGTTTACAACTGGGACCATCGGGTTACCGTCACTTATGCTGACATGGAGAACAACAAAAACAACAACCAAAAGCTACAGACTTGGGTTATTGACGGGCATTTTTTTTATAGCAAGGAATGCCATGGGATTTCGTTTTTTTTTCTTTTTTTTGGAAGTTACTTTTAAAGAAGAAACCTGACAACTGCCAGGGGAACAAGATTCTGGGGGGTAAACAATCGCGAGTATAGTACATCACTGATTGAGGTTTTCAGAACCTATTTGATACATACACGCCTCTGGGCTTTTTCCGGCGCTATCCCGTATACCGTGTAATATTCTAGAGCTTAGAGGTCTTCCAAAAAACAGGTATTACAGGGACCGGTGTTCACAGAGGTGAAAAATCCATGAGGGAAAAAAGGGAATACCACGTTGAGCCGTACGCCGCAGGTATCTATTTCTCTGCATTTTCAGAATTGGCAAGCCATCCTATTTCTTCAGGCTATATGCTCCAGAATTTTGTTGGGGGCACACCAACTAGTACTCTGATTACGATTGAAAGCTCGTGGTGTTGTTCGCTTTTCTGTTTCAATGCAACCCAGCCAGCCCATGTAAAACTCGTTCACGACCAGTGTCTTCTACCTCCATTTGCAAGAAAACCGAACTTTTGTGCATGTCAAACTCTTAATATGTCCACAAAGAAGATAGAAATATCTCCCCCCCTTGCTAAAATTTCTAATATGTCTTCTTAACATAGTGCGAAATACGCAGAACGTAATAACTCTAATATTTCTGTTACGAATCGTTTGCCCAACTGCCGGGATTTACTCCTCCTTGTAGTTGGTAAGGAAATCGGCGTATAAAACCTACGATGTAACATACAGTACCTAAGACGTGAGGTGTCTGGTTAGCTTTGGACTGCGTTAACGCCCCATAATATTACTGGCGCTAATATGTCTGGAATCGAAATCGCAAGAGATTTACCAATAGCCACTGGAATAGTCTGTGAAAGAAAAGGCGGACACCCCCCCCACCCGCCGACGCGAGCAAACCCTAAAATATGTCCAGTAAGATATGGACGAACTATTCTTTCATATAAAACCGAATATGGCGGAGAAGAGGAGCGGACAGGGAGAGGGCGGTTACCACATGAAAGACTCTTGCTGCCATGGTCTAAGGTAAGAAAATGGTAAAAACTTACCATGAAAAGACTAAGCGGTAGCCGAGGACATGAACATGCCTCACATTAGTGTCTTCTATAAACGGACGGGGGCCTGCTGGCTTAGGTCATAGGCTTCACAAATAGAAGTTTTTCCCTTCTGCGAAGACGCCATTAGATTTAAAAAAAAAATAAAAATAATTAAATTCGTGCGGCAATCTAGCAAAGGTGAATGGTGATTCAGTTATTGACAGTTTTCCTAGAGAGCGGACTGACAGTGCGGGGGGCACCTGGGCAAAAAAAATTTGGGTCTATTGTATACCCCACTGATATTACCGTATCTGCCATGAAATTACGGGTTCTAAATGTCAAAATCCCGTATCAGCTGTGACGGCCCCTCGAGTTCATAGTCCGCCCGCTGGTTGTCGTCAACAAATATTGCTCAACTACTACTTATGAAAGGATCCCGCTTGCCAAAACTAGTTTTCCTTCAGAAGTTGTTACTTATTAGCTATCTCGCGAACTACTACTAGTTACTTGATTATCTTACCGAATGCGCTGATCTATACGGCGTGCTTGGTACTACTGGCTACCTCATCATCATCATCACGTTGCCATCTATCACAACGGAGGTTGGCTGTATGGGATCTCCTACCGTCCGGTCTTTACTGTCTCATGTCTTGGTTGGAAAACACTCTGATAGACTCTTTCATGTCCATCTCTTGATGTTATCTTCCCACTTATAGCGCTGTCTTCCCCTTGCACGTTTGCCTTCAACTCTCCCTTCTGTTATGGTCTTCTGCAAGGTGTTATGCCTTTTTATGTCTCCAAAGTATTTTAGCTGCCGAACTTTGACCTCCCTCATTAGTTCTCTTTTCATACCTAGATTTTCTAGGACCTCCTTATTTATTTTCATCTCTTTCCATGAGATACGCCCCATTCTTCTATATATCCACATTTCAAGAGCCTCAATTTTCTTTCTTTCCAAATGCTTATTCATCGTCCATGTTTCTGCACCATACAGAAATTGCAGAATATATATATAACACTTTATGATTCTCAGTTTTAATTTTTGAGAGATAACTGTTTGGATGTCAGTATATGTTTCATGTTGTTGAATGTAGCTTTGGCCATTCCTATTCTCTTCTTGATTTCTGTTTCACATCTGCCCATCTTCTGTTATTATATGACCAAGATATACGTAGCTCTTGACTTGTTCCAGGATTTTCCCATTTACGCTTATCTTTAATGTGGGTTTATCGTCTGTTTTGCTAATTATCATAGTTTTAGTTTTCTCAATATTAATGTCGAGTCCATATTCATGACTTATACTGTTCACTTGCTTCACTAGTTCTTGTAACTCCTGTTCGCTTTCAGCTAACAACACGGTATCATCTGCATATCTAAGGTTGTTTATTGATCTTCCACTGATGTTCAGTCCTGGTATTTCCTGTATCTGTTTGAAAATTTTTTCGTTGTATAAATTAAATAGGCAGGGGGACAGCACACAACCTTGTCTGACACCTCTTTTTATGTCTATGTATGGTGAATAATTCCTTCCCGATCTTACTGTGGCAGTTTGCTCCCAATAAAGGTTACTGAGTATTCTTATATCTTTTCCATCAATACCTATGTCTTTGAGGCATTCAATTATTTTCTCATGATGGATTCTGTCAAAAGCCTTCTTATAGTCAATGAAGCACATATACACACTTTTTGACCTCTGTATATTTTTCTGCTAATCTTCTTAGGCAAAATATTGCCTCTCTTGTTCCACTGTTCCGTCTAAAACCAAACTGTTCTTCTTGGATTTCGCTGTCTACTTTACTTTTATATTCTTTCCTGTATGATTTTGAGCAGTGTATCTTCGATTGCATGACTCATAAGGCTGATTGTTCTGAAGTCTGAACACTTTCTGTTGCATTTGGGTTTTTTGGGCAATGTTATAAAAAAACTGATGTCTTCATGTCGTGTGGTAAATACCAACACCACTACAAACACCACCATAACTACCACTGGCTACCACCACTATACTACTACCACTATTTCTACTGAACACTATCGTTACTACTACTACTACTACCACTACTACTACGACGAATATTACTACTGAAACTAATCGCTACTACTACTATTGCCGCTACCACCTACTACTACCAACCACTGCTACAACTACTAATTCTATTTATTACCTTTACTACTGCTACTATCGCTACTACTTCTGCGATTCTACTGCTATCAACACTACTACTACCACCAATAACTACCACTTACTGGAACTACTAGACTACCACTAACTACTACTACTACCACTACTACTACTACCACTACTACTATACTACTAACCATTACTACTACTACCACTACTACTACTACTACTACTACTACTACTACTACTACTACTACTACTACTACTACTACTACTACTACTACTACTACTACTACCACTACTACTACTATCACTACTACTACTATTACTACTACTACTACTACTACTACTACTACTACTACCACTACTACTACTACGACCTATTATTACTACTACCCACTACCTACAACCACTACCAATACTACTACTACTACCACTATTACTAGACTACTACCAATTACTACTAACCTAATCCCCATTACTACAACTACTACCACTACTACTACTACTACTACTAAAACTAACTACTACTACTACCATTACTACTACTACCACCTACTACAACTACTACCACTACTACTACTAACACTACCACTCACTACTATCAAACAACTACCACTACTACTACAACTACAACTACAACTACTACTTACAAAACTACTACTACCACCACTACTACCACTACTACTCTTACTACTAAAAACTATTTACTACCGTAGCTTCTTCTGCTATTAAAAACTACTGCTTATGCTACTACATTACTGCTGCTACTACTACACTTGCTGCTTTTTACTACTCTTGCGGCTACCACTAATATCACCATCACGACGACCACTGACCAGTTTGCATGGTGGATCTTTAAGCGGCGCTGCATCCTCTCAAAGTCTTTGCATGCCTTGTTTGTTCCTTGTTTGTCATCAATTCCCCCGATCTCCACGTGTTTTCTGTATATTCCTTCTACCTGGCCTTTTTTCCTCTGGAGATTGCAAAACATGTATTGCTCTGTAATGATATCATGGTTTCTAAATGCATGTCTCATATCCAACATCAACGTATTATCATCGCCTATTGTTTCCACTAGAATTAACCTTGTTCCTTGTCAGCCAGTTCCACATTGGAGATCTTGTCATCAGTTCCACATTAGTGATCTTGTCATCAGTTCCACATTAGTGATCTTGTCATCAGTTCCACATTAGTGATCTTGTCATCAGTTCCACATTAGTGATCTTGTCATCAGTTCCCAATTAGTGATCTTGTCATCAGTTCCACATTAGTGATCTTGTCATCAGTTCCACATTAGTGATCTTGTCATCAGTTCCACATTAGTGATCTTGTCATCAGTTCCACATTAGTGATCTTGTCATCAGTTCCACATTAGTGATCTTGTCATCAGTTCCACTTGTCCCTAATGATCTTGGCATCAGTTCCACATTAATGATTTTGTCATCAGTTCCACATTGGTAATCTTGTCATCACTTCCACATTAACGATCTTGTTATCAGTTTTGTACTTTAGTGATCTTGTCATCAGTTTCACATTGGTGATCTTGTCATTAGTTTCCACATTGGACCTTGTCATTCAGTTGCACATGAGTGATTCCATTATTCATCAGTTTCACATTTACTGATCTTTCATCAGTTTTCCACAATGATGATCTTGTCATCAGTTCCACCTATTCTTATTTTAACGATATCTTGTCATCAGTTCCACATTGGTGATCTTGTCATCAGTTCCACATTATGGTCTTCTCATCAGTTTCCACATTGATGATCTTGTCATTAGTTTTTCCACATTTGTGATCTTGTCATAACCATTTCATTCCTTCTATTCTGTGCAAGCGCGAATAATGAATGTTATGAAAGTGCTGAATTTTTCCCCATGTTTTTCATACCCATAGAGTAGGACTCCCTTGACATTTCAGTTGAAGATTCTAATTTTTGTGTTGGACCTGATTTCTTCTGGCTTCCTCTTTGGCCGCCAATGTTCCCATCATTTCTGGGATAGCTACTGGCAATCACCTCTGCTTAGTACACCTGGACTGTGGTGAATGGGCGGCTTGTCGTTAAGGACTCAGCCTTTCTTTGTGCCAGGTCTAGTATAAAGGGGGGCGAGTTCTGTTGCGTGTTGTCTGAAGTAGCTTCTATGGAGGTCTATTCTGGTCAAATCCATTGCAGTCTGTCATTCATTTAGTCCCGTTTGCGTTTGTTGAGCCTTGTAATTTGTATTCCTTTTGAAATACTCTGTAGTTTTCTTTTGTCATTTATGAGATGCAGTTTTGTCATTCTTAGTCATACTTCGTTTACAAATATCAGACAAACATTAACGGTATGTTTTCAGGCAATCGTAAGAAATAAAGAAGTAGAAAACCAGACAACAGAAAAACAACAGAACGTGAGTGGCTTACCCAGGGACTGCGAACCCAGGACCTTCCGTACGACACCCGCCTAGCGAGTATGCAACCCGAAATCACACGTATCCTCCTAGCCTTCTAGGCATCACCAAAAATGATGCTGTCGATGACGGTCCATTTAGTGCAACACATAACACCAGGAAAGGTTTACCTTTGGCAGTCCAGCCTGATTAATGACGCAATCACTTCTGTTGTTCCTGGGTCTATTATACAGTGGATAGGTCAGACTACGCAAGACAAAGACCTTAAGACTGTGTCTAGTAAATGACAGAAGAACTAAGAAACAGTCCTAAGTGGCAGGACCAGGAGGGGTAGTTTTGGTATTGTGTAGCAAATGTTTGATTTTGCTGGGGAGGTTATGATGGTATCCTAAAAGACCCATGAACCATAGGGTTGTCTGCTTTAACCGTGTGAGGTTCAAAGCACATGTAGGCTCTGACTCTATAAATGATGGTGCCCTGAATTATGTGCAGAAAAGCTACCGCTAACCACTCCTAGGTCTCACACGGTCACTATATTCTGGCTCTAGTCGTATGGCTCGTATGTCATCACCCCTGTACCCCACCTAGTGTCTAGGGGAGAAATGAAATCGACTGGCCCCACATCCAACAGTCAAACACTTTTAGTTTCTATAAAATAGATTAATAAACTGAGCAGTTAGCTGTTTTTTCTTTGTTAATCAAATCTTCTTTTTACAATTTATTTTGCCTGTCCATTCATATCTTGTGGACATGTCTTTGTGGAAAATAAGGACAAGATAGTTTACAGAAAAGAACAATATTTAAAATTTTGGGACACAATTTGCCCAATAATACTAAAAGTTTATTAATGTATTGTATAAGTATGTCCTTTCCTGTAGGGAAATATTAAAAGAATTCAACTTTATTCATCATATATAAAGGGAGAGTCACTGTAGATGAGGGCTGTAGGTTTCATCCTACACCACATAAACGTGCCTGTGATTTATTGTGTTTATGAAAACACAAGAAAATGTCAGACTGATGGCCCCCCCCAGATGGCCTAACGTCATCACCTGGGAGTCCCCCTTGTGTAGTAAAATATATCAATGTGTAGTTGCAGAAAATTTCAATTTCACCAACGCTCGCCAAAGCTCCTACGGTTATCTTTCGACAGCATATAAGTCAGGTTGAGATGGTTGGGAGACGGGGGGCTCGTTTTATTAATACTCAGCAGGTTTTCCTGTCACCAGGCCGGCAACAGGAACATAGACCCTCTGCAACAAAAAGGACACCCTTGGCCTTTTACCCTATTGATCACTTCTTCTAACATTACCTTCCTACGTGGGTATGGGGTCAGCTCGCGCGTGCCTTAGCAAGTGCACAATAGGCCCCGAATTTTACAGGACTCCCACCTTTGTTGTGACCACACCTCAGGCCCATTATAGCAGAGACGCACTATACGTTTCACATACTTTTCCTCAATACAATAATGTGGAGTAACCACATTTCCATTGATAGATCTTCTTTCTCTTCTTTTCTTTTTTTAAAACTATAATTGCTTCAGGCATGTTTAAACAGTGTTCATTGAACACAGAGGTCCTTACTGTGAGTATATTCTAATACAATAATATGACAACACAATCATAACAACATACATCAGTTAGAATTACCGTTTAAATGTCGAGGACCCCCTCAACACCAACTGTCTGCTCCCGACTATGTCCTTCACCACTTTTCCCAATAGCAGTATCTAACTTTGTGGAGTGGGACCAAACATATTAAAATCATCATAAAAGCATCCTTACCACAATCAAGAAATATATAAACAAATGACGCTGACTGTTGTGAAGAAATGGCCTACCTCCTCAGTCCTCCAGAACTGCACAGACTGTGAATTTATTCTTATTTAAGTTTAGAATTAAACACAGCTGTTTCTCAGAAGGTATCTGGATACAATTTTTAGTTCAATGGCAATGAATAGTCAATGCCTTTTGCTAATATTTACTCGCACTGGCCAATCGAAACGTTGGACTACTTGAATTCAATGCGTTTGAATGATAACCCAAATAATTTCGAACCAATTTCTTTGGTTCTGGTGGTCGACTAGGCCAGTTTTTGGCTTATGTTCATGACCAATACAAAAGATTGTTTCGCTTTTTAGGATTACCCAAGCAAAAATTTGAATGTACTTCCCTGCCCTCTTTTCCAAGCTCGCGTCCCCCTGACGTTACCAAAAAACATAAGCAGGAACGCCAGTCTGTCTGGTCGAGTGTCCGTAGATATTAGTATTTCTTCAATAACTTCTCTAATTCTTGGGGACTATCATACTTATTTAAAGTACATTCTTACTCAGCGAACTCTACGTCATACTACCATATAATTTTTATGGGGGAACTACATAATGGTTTAAAATTTCCAATTTATGTCATCGTCAATCATCAAATAAAATTTTACACAAGTCCGCCATCTTTCCTCTCCCTCGTCTCGCTAGCATGTATTTTTCAAATAACTAAACTTGTTTTTAGTTACGTCAGAGAATGCTACACTAGGAGAAAAATAAAATTGTCTGCGTGGTTTTGCCTTGGCTGGGGCTTTTCCACAGCGTGTGTATACTGCGTTGCAGATTGTGTCAGCGAAGCGGGGTGTTGACGGGGGCGGGTTAAGAATAGGCGTTAATAATTTAGTATTGTATCGTGTAATACTACCAAACAATGTAAGGATTACTACTAATTTTGGCGTTAAAGTTGAAAGAAAGCGTTAATTCAGATAGTTATTTGCGGCTCGCTTCCAGCCAATCGTTAATTATAAGGCTAGAAGACTACAAAGTGTATGCAGCAGATCGGGCAAATGTTAAATATTAGTAATGTTTCTCGAAAACGAAACTAAAAGCGTGTCAGACTATTACCGTGAAATCGGTCTATAGGCTTAGCACTGTGCAAAAAGCAGCGCTGCTGGCGTCGAAGGATGCCACCCGTCAGACATATGCGGGCTAATGTATTTATGATCCTTGTATGCCTAAGTGGTACTGAATTGAGCGGTTATTCTCGCAGATTCTGCTACATATTGTATAAACATTTATAACACATTTCGTTTATTTGTGTTGATTAAGCTAAGTAAGCATATCTGATTCAGCTTTGCGCTAGAACGTTTTATTTTTTCTGCTGCTGCGAATACTTGCAGACTTCAAATTGAATACAGTTAGAAGTAAGCTGTGCTGATTCTCGGTGGGTTCTGGAAACATCCAAAAAAGCTAGTGAGGGATAACCTGGCCAAAACTCGAATTCCAGTTGCGTGCTTGTAATCCTTGTTTAGGATTAGCTCTTATCAGGGCTTCAACATACTAGCTGATCGCCACTAATAGCCCGTTTTAAGGCTTTGTATTTATCAACGCTGCACTAGAGTTCAGACACATTGCTAACTTTTGTGTATGTTTTTTTTTTAACTGATAGCAGCGCTCATATATATAATTAAAGGACAGGAAGTACTTGTGTGGTTGAAAGTTGATGCCCTGCAAGAAGCAAATACTTTAAAGGGGAGAAAAATCGACCTAAACAGCTTTCCCAGCTGGGATCCACAGGCTTCACGATAGATAACGCATCGTAATCCGCCGTAGGGCGATGTCACAAAAAAAATTAGCATATTCTTGTTATTGTCCACACTGGTGTAAGCATCTTCTAGGTCAGTTGTCACAGCCACCGTTTCTTGTTTACCTGGAAAACCCTCATATACATCGTACGCAAATGTTCTCAGCGTTACCCCCCATGATACTTTCATTGGTCTATAAACTGCCCAGGGTATCAGGGAGGATGTGTGCATATTCAAGGTGGTTCATTAATTGTCTCGCCACTATCTTCTCGAGCAATTTGCTGTAGACATTCTGTAATGTGATAATGCAATAGCTGCCAAGCAGTGTGGGTCTTTACCAGGTTTAGGAAGTGGGCTCGTAAGTAGCTATGTAGTGCAGTCTTCCGGAACCTCCGCATTTCTGTATGCTAATATTAAAATAGAATATTCTTGATAACGCGATAAACAGATTGATGCAATTAGTGCTAAATAAATGCAGTGGTGGATCAACATTTTGGGAACTCTGAAGCTTGATCTCTTGGAGGGGTCCCTTTTATTTAAAAAAAAAAAAAAGTGTTGGCGGATGGGAAGGAAACGTATTATAGAGAGCACTGGACTTGGGAGCCCTGAAGCTCAAGCTTCATAGTAGATCTGCCTCTGAGTAAATGACTCACCGCATCCTCGCACAAAATCCCCCGTGTCACGCAACGATGGTCGCCCGTGGAAGGAACCTTGTGACTGAGAAGAAGCTCACATATTTCTAGGTTGCCCTGGCTAGCGGCGATGTGAAGAGGCGTTTTTCCTTGCTGTGGACAATTATCTATACAGAGTGCATACCAAACAATACAGAAAATAACTGAAAAATTAACTAAAATAAATAAACGGTAAGAAAGAAAAGAAAGGAAAAAAAGAAAGAAAGAAGGGAACCGAAGGGAAGGGGAGGGAAGGAAGGAAGAAAGAAAGAAAGAAAGAAAAAAGAAAGAAAGAAAGGAAAAAGAAAGAAAGAAAAAGAGAAGAGTATGGAAGGAAAGGAAGAAAGAAAGACAGAAAAAGAAAGAAAGAAAGAAAGAAAGAAAGACAGAAAGAAAGATGTGAAGGAAGGGGGGAAAGAAGAAAGAAAGAAAGAAAGAAAGAAAGAACGAAAAAAATAAAGAAAGAAATAAATAAAGAAAGAAGGAAGGCCTTACAGAACAAACTTTTCGACAAACAGAAAAGTAACAGAATTTATAATTATTGAGGGGATTCGAACTGCTAGGGATCATGGGAATCGACGCCATTTGCCTCGCAGCAAGAGTGAAAATTTTGGTATGGTCCGTTCGGAAATTCGTGCCCTCAGAAAGCGTCAATTTTCTCCAAAACTGTTTGTTGTATGGACATGAATTTTTTGCATGCAGTCTTAGATTTTCCATGCAGTTATTAATATATTTTTTGCCCTTACAAAACTCATGTCATGTTCGAATTTTCTTCTTTATGTTATATAAAAAAACTCTTACTGTTGTCTGGGTTAATTTTTAGTAGTTTTACGGATCTGCACTGAGGAAAGTTACAAGATCCGTTCAAAAATATTTTTTTTGGTTTGAATTAGTTACTCGCGACTGTGTACAATAGGTGCGCACTCGTGCGGACATGTAGTCACTACACTAATTCAAACAAAAAAAAAATTTTTTGAACGGATCTTGTAACTTTACCGTTAAAAACTACTAAAAATTAACCCAGGACAGCAGTAAGAAGTTTTTTATATAAACGTAAAGAAGAAAATTCGAACATGACATGAGTTTTGTAAGGGCAAAAAAATTTTATTTTAGTAACTGCATGGAAAAATCTAAGACTGCATGCAAAAATTCATGTCCATACAACAAACAGTTTTGGAGAAAATTGACGCTCTTTCTGTGGGCACGAATTTCCCGAACGGACTATAGCGCAGAAGAGACCAAACTATCGCAATCTTCCCACCCCCCCCCCCCTTTTTTTTCCCTGCAAATAAAGTGCACCAATCACACCATCACATCAACAAAAGTCACGCTCTTACGACACTAATCGCAACGATTCAATATAGGACCCGAGCGACCCAGATAACTTTTATAGAAATAAATAACTGTCTTGTATTCTAAACTCCTCAAAGAAGATTTGTCACGTGACTCCTGATATTTTAAACTGTTATTCTCATTCGTCGTGCCAACTTTTCGGTGCCTACAATATATAGGACCATCACTTCGGCTTAATACTACTTACTAGCTCTTTACTACATCCACTACAGTAGCTGCTGCTACTACTAAAAACTACTGCTGCTGCTACTAACTACTACTACTAGAAATTACTATACTACTACTACTACACTACTATTACTACCATTACTGCTGCTATTACTTACTGATGCTACTATCACTACTATCACTATCTCATCCACGAATACAGTGTATCTTTAAGCGGCATTTCAAAATCTTCATTTGTTTATTTCCACGATGAAACACGGTGGAAAATAGAACTGAAGACAGGTATGAAGGGGGGTGAAGAAGACATAGAAAGATTTTTTTTTCTTGCGCTGATGGCACAGGATTGGAAGACGTAGAACATGTTGATGAAAGAATACGCTACTTTGGGAGGTGAAAAGTGAAAAAGAAGATCATCTTAAGAAGAAGCAGAAGAAGAAGTAGAAGAAGAAGAAGAAGACTGCAACTAGATCTCTCCCCAAGTTTCTTTACAGGAAACCTTCTCTGTTGAGATCAAGATAGAACTGGAACACTACACTCTCAGGCTTGTCTCGTAAGAGGCAACTAATATTAGAATGTGCATGCGACTGGCAACCTTGTCGTGTAAAGAAAAAAAATTGTTATAGAAGCAACCAGTGCAGGAACATATAAGGTGCTTCGGCGCACACTTCCCTTGAGCAACTGCCATCTCATCGAAGATCGGCTGCAATAGATCCCCAAGGTTGCTTATCTATTTTCTTGACGGTACACTCTGATAGACTCATTCTTGTCCACCTCTTGATATTATCTTCCCATTTATGGTGCTTCGTCGTGGTTCCCCAGATGAAGCCGCCTGCATTGTTCTTCCCAATTATAGCTCGTCCTCAAGTTTCCTTAGATGGAGCCTGCTGCAATGTTCTTTCCAATTATAGCCCTTCGCCATGCTTCCCCAGATGGAGTCAACTGCTTGATCTTCCCATTTATAACGCTTCCTCCTGCTTCCACAGATGAAGCCAACTGCAATGTTATTCCCATTTAAGCGTTACGCCTTGCTTCCCCAGATGGAGCCAACTGCACAGGTGGCTGTATTTTCTTTAAGAAGAGTCACAAAGAGAAAGAACTTGAGAGAAGAAAATTCTGTGGAAATTTATGACGAGTGAACGCTTCACCTGGTAAGTCACTGTAATTGCTCTGTTGTTCATTCTTTCATTACTTCAGTTCACTGGAGGGCAGTGGCTTTCAATCAGTTCATTACAAGCTCTTCTGTGCTGTGCCATCCGTTCAAGCCTTTTCTATGTCTTCTGCATCCTTCAGTCTGTCTTCAATTCTCTTCTGTGAATATTTTTGAGTCTCTCTCTCTCTCTAGTTCAGTTATCGTTGTATGTCCATAGCAAGGGCTGTATGGCATTGCTACCAGCTTAGTTCCACAATGTGTCTTCTAGCCAACTCCAAAGCCTGTTCCTTGTCGTCTGTTTCACTGGAACTTGTCTGTTTCTTTCCGTCAGTCGGCCCTACATTAGTGATCTTGTCAAACCATTGCCATCCGCCCATGCTACGCAAGCACAAATTTACGCCTTGAGATAGGAGTTGCACATTTTTATTCTTGTGTTGGCTAGATCTTTCGGGACTGAGACAATAGATAGAAAATATTGCGGATCACTTGCAGCCGATCTGTCATGTGTAAACAGTACTTGATCAGACTTAACCTGATTATTTTTTACACTAACAACCTAAATGTTCGTTTCTTGGTTTTCACCGCAAGTGTGAATTATCCCTTCAACACAATTTGAAAAATAATAATAATTACGTTATTCGCTAGTTCTACGTCTGCTCCTCTGTCCAGCAAGAAAGACAGGCCTTCTTTACACGCGGAGAATGTGCAGTGATGCAGAGCAGTGTTTGCCGTCCTGAAAAATATTATAGAGCAAAGAAAAAATTCATCATATGCAAATTAGGAACATAAATTAGAATAACCTTTGTTGGTGCCTCAAAGTCCGCTGTAGGCAACCCGGGAAGACGCTGGAGTTGGCTTGGCCACGTCCTATGAGGGACCATGAAGAACCATGATATCATCACGCCATGGAATAGCTATGCTTTATGGACTCTCTGAAGGAAAGCAAAAGAGGGAGGCCGACCCAAAAATAACTTGGCGGAGAATTTGTGGAGGCCGAGATGCCACAGAATGAACCAGAGCGTTATTGGCACTGCACAAAGGGATTGCCGTCCGATACCGAGCGAAGTGGAAGCAGTTTGTTGCTGAGCCCTACAAGACGTCCATCCCAGGCGTGATGGGCCATTTGACTGCTTTGACAGTCGGTGGCTAAGGATCGAAAAGAAGAAGAATGATATGTAACATTCATCTGTGCCGGACGACCTTTTTCCTGCAAATTCAATCGCACACCGGCATAGAACTCAATCTAAATGATAGTTTACCAGGAATACCAAACTTCACTTCAAATGAAAAAATTTTCATGCTTCTATTTACACAAGTTACGAATAAAGTGAATGTTTAATAAGTTAGCTTTGTTGGTTTTCACTGGTAATAACGCAGGAAAAATACCTTTAATCCCTGAAGATAACCGCGCTTTTAATGACAATAGGAGAGGTCTGTACGAAAATTCCCCTTTGCTTAAAAATGCATTCCATTTTTTTTTCCCTCCGTCACTAGAGGATCTACAAAGTTATCCCCACTGATCTAACGTGAGAGGCGCTCTACGGTTGCCGACATTCCCCCCTCCTCGGGACTTTTAACAGATCTAATTTAGTAAGTTCCGGTATTTATGTAATCCGCGTATACCGTGAAGTTTTCAGATATAGACGTATATTCAACATAAAATAAATTTTTTATAGAGAACAGAAGATTAAAAGAAAATCTCAACGCAGATGTTTAATTAAACCAGGTTAGGCTTTCGATAACGCCACGCATTATTTTAGGCCTCAAGCTTCGCTTCGAAACGCCAAGCTTCATTAATTAGGTAGCTCGCTTACGCAAAGCGATTGTCACGTGATTTCCCACCAATGTTAAGCTCAGAAATCGCTGTGTTTGGCTGTGTGTTCCCTACCGGGAATAACGAGTAGTATGAAGCGGCATTTTTTTAATCAGGTAAATGAACTTTTAAGCAAGCGGTCGAGACAAAGAACTAATTCTCTTTGCTCAGTGATATTCTATTAGAGGAGAGATTGAACTTCAAGCACAATTAAAAGCAACTGTGTAACTTCGAAATGTAGAATGTTATATGTTTGATGATATTCACGAGAAACTGTAGTAGTGCTAAGAATTGCATGCAACCTGCTTACATAAAAACTGAGTTGTATTATCGAAGCCCACAGTCATAACTGAGAAGGCTGAGCTACGGCTCGAAAACTGGGTAAAGAATTGTAAACCCAGCATATATCCTGAACCTTTAATACCAAGAATCGAAGGTCCTTAAGCGTGAGAGAAAGTCAAACAAAAGGAATACCTAATGAATAATAGAACAGTTTTGGCCTCTTCACTTGAAATGAATGTAATAAAGAAAAAACGTGAAATCGTATACGCACATAAACAAATAAACTAAGGAACATCTAAGAAGGATAGACGGAGGCCACCAACGCCAATGTTTAATAGCAACTTGAAAATATAACGAGATGCAAAAGAGTGAATAATTGCATCATTACAAATAATGGCATTGTCAGACTTAATTATGACACCTCCCCCTGATTTTACTAAAATCATCCCACCCCATTCGCTCATTAAGCAAATTTGGTGTTGAGTTTACCTATCTTGACCATTAACCCAGTTCTTCGTTGTGAAATTGAAATAAACATATTGTTTTCGATGTCGAGTTGGAACACGAAATAGCTGTTGACGAAGGATCAGTGGAGTTGAGTTTGGCATTTAGTCCGCGAGTCGAGCGTGTGGGGGTGTGGGACGAGATCTTAGTCTATTAACACAATCGTATATGACTATTGCATTGCGGCTCACAGGGCGATCAATTGGCACAGTTGTCACTGTCGCAAATCTATATGTACTAATTAGTAAAAGTAACGTCATATGATCCTACAAAATAAAACTATCTTATAGAGGATTTCCCCGGAAAAAAACCTGGTAAATTCCTGTAAAGTCAGTAGAGAGAAGAATCATTCACTCTACTAGCATGGCTAGCTAATGTAATCAAAATTCTGAATACTTCTCGAGTGTCATGAACTGCACCCCCACTAAAACTGCCCGGCCCACACATTGAACTTGGTGCCCGTGTTCAGTCCCTCATTAATAAAAAAAAAAGGTATTATTGGCAGGAGAACATCTACATAACTCAATCACTCTGGTGCCTGTCTCATTCTATTGCTACCACTGTCCAATCTCTAATACTATCAGCAGAAGGCAGTAAGATGGCAAATCTATTAATGAGGGAAAAATTTTATCATCAGCTTGGTCGTGTCCAACGGCGAACAACCAAAAGACACATCCATACAGAACACCAATCTGTATACATGCAACAAACCGTTTGCAGCCCCCCAGTACAATTCCAACATATCGGAGGAAAACCACTTTGATAGAGCATCTTACAGCGCCCTTTTATGAGAACTTATGAAAAGTATTAGCAATTTATGGGCAAAATTATCCCAAGTGAGGTCTCATAGTACACAAACCATTCGAGTCGTAGTAGATAGCAGAAGAAATCTCAAGGAGATGGGTTGGGACCGGACATTAGGAAGCAAGAATTGTGCGGCAATAGGGCAGAAACAGACAAAGGAATGAACGAGAAAAAGAAATAATCGCTCTGGTAGGTTCTGATTCGTTACGATGAATGAATTCTTTCTAAGAAGGACAGGTCCCCAGACAGTACCCCACAGAAACCTACGAGCTCCGCTAAAAAAAAGTCGCTCACCCGAGAGAATATGGGGGGAAAGTCCATACAGACAAAGATGCATGCTTGGTCGAAGACTGCCTTAGAAGACAAATGATTACAGGAAAGAGATGATTCGGTACAACTTTTTGGAGATCGAGTCCTCAATTTGGCAGAAGAGGCATTTTTGCGGAGAAATCTCCTACTGCACACATCCCTGATCGTTAGCAAAATACAGTTAGTGGGGATATTTGCCGATGGCCTTAGAGCGGAATAATATCAGAAGGCATCTTAGATTAGAAAAGACACCCAAGACTATTGCTGAAACAATCCAAGCAGCAATACAGCAGGATACTCTTCACCGAAGGTTCCAACAAAGAGCAGGTAGGGAACCCCGACCAGAATATAGGGGACTATGGATGAGCATGATGCCCTATGGAAGTTGACCATCATACCAGGAGGCAATGGACTCGCCCACGACATACGTGATGACTAGGACCCGCCGCAATTATAGACCCCCCACACAGAGGCTACAAACGACGTCAATAATGTCAATACAAACAGGATGCTCTTACATGCGGTAGGCTCGGACATGGTTACAAGTCCTGTAGAGCAAATTACAATCATGCAACCACGCCAGAAGAGGAGGTTACCAACCAAAACAACCCGCACCACCCCCAACGTGATTACACCAGACAAATTCAGTATACCAGAGGCGCACCTCAATAACCCCATCATGCGATCAGGCGGTAGGAAACGGCCGCGCCACTCACTAAATCAGGACGCGTTAGTGAGCCGGCAACAATCACAGAAACTGATCCACAATACAGAAAAAAGAAACAACACAGAAAACAGAAATTGTCAAGTGGGCCCCATCCAGTTAAAATATACAATATGAAGTAAATGTTGCATGATGGAACTAAAATACAATCCGGACCCCAGTTTCCTGCATCATGTCTATACAGAGGACCAACAATATAGGGCACTGGTAGTATACAATGGAGCATCCATCAGCCTTATTAGGTTCCAGCTGTTCAAGCAGGATCCAACACTTAGTACGATTTCAACCCGTCCAATACACACCCTAGCTTCAGTCACGGGACAAAGACTAAATTCAGTTGGGACAGCATGGCTAAAATTTTCCTTAGGCCAGAAACAAATTTTGAACACCCATTTGTCATTACTGCAGACAAAGGAATGTCTAGAAAATCTTATCCTAGGGAGAGATTTTTTTTAACAAAACACAAAGTTCGACATTATATACTTCTATGACCTCCACAAAATCAAAGTCAAAACAATACGTACATAGATCTCCGATCATTCGCAGGACGATATACCACATAGCGTCTTTAGTAAGGATTACAGCTCCCATAACGGTGGCTCCAAACTCCCTGGTCATAGCAAAAGGCTGCGTAAAAAATCCTGAGTACATAACACCAGGGTGGCAATTCAAGCCTCTTCGTCCAAGTCAAAGCCAGCCCCTAGCAGTTAAGAAAGCATATATGGATTGACCCCATTGTTGCAAATTACAGAGGGAATCGCTGAAGTGTCCTCTCGAAGTGTCCAGCAGATTTCCCCATCATCTTGATATTGAATATGTCAGTTGAAAAAACTACTTCCACTGATAAAAAGAGGCACAGATTGTAGCGCAAGTGGATACGTCCAAAACAATAATAGAACAACGCAAATAAAACCTAAATAGATGACGTTACATGCCCACAAATTGTCTCTGGAAACCACTCCCACTGACAATAATGAATGAGGATCGCAGTACAAATGCATCGAAATCGCAGGTACAGTTGTTCATTTTATAACCATAGTACACAAACGAAAGTAAACAGATTATAAGAGGCTTGAATGCAGAAAAAGGCAGCAAACATCAGATCAGCTCAGTACGACTTTGTTACACCACAGCATAAGAACCTAAACACAGATGGGCACTGAAACGCAACCAGTCCCATACATAAGAAGAAGAGAAAGGCCACAGTATGAAAATGACTATAATTTACTCATTTTCTATTGCGCCCCAGCACACAGAGCCCAAGCATTAAAAGAAGAAGTGCTGTAATATCACAGAGTAACAGAGAAACAGATAATTGTCCTTGCCAGTAGAGGATATCCAAAGCGACAAGACAGAGATACCATGCCCCATGGAGTTATCAATATAACGTCCAAAAACACAGGTGGATATGATAAAATCCCAAAACCAATTGTGAAATTTCCGAAGAAAAGTGAAAGAATTCTTATATGACTATACCACAGGACAGGATACTATAGCAGCAAAGTTTTGGAAACAGAAAGAATGTAAAAATTTTCGCCTCCAGGGAAAGAAGACAGCCCTATAGCACAAACAGAAGAAAATAACAGTAACGTAACGCGGATAATAAGCGCAGTTACGTGCAGAAATAATCAGAAAAAAAAAATGGCACAACAACGACTAACCCCCAGAAAATATAATAAAGAAATGAAATATACAGTAAATGCAGTGACAAATGGAAATGCACACAGTAACAAATGGCAGAGGAGTACAGTACCCAAGCACAAGCCCAATGAACGGCAAAGAACTACGCAAAAGAAAGCCACATACCAGGAGCAGAAGATTAATTCAACATCAAGATGCAAGAAAAGTGTCCCCAAAATTATGGAATGAAACGGAGAGCAGTATCAAACAGACCAGAGATATCAACAGCAGATCAAGAAAATAACAGAGAAGGAAAAGCTCAGTTTTACTTTGCAACCCTGAATGCCACAGAAGATAATAAGCAAACAACGTTTGAAAACGTTTGTAGAAAAGCACCAAGATGTAGTTCCCGCACTCAATGACATGGAATTAGGCAGAACTAACACTGTCAAAATGGACATTCAAACAACCACAGAGGAGCCAATACATATGAAACCCTATCATACGCCCTTGAAAAATAGCGAACTCGTGGAAAGGTCTATAAATGAAATGCTACAGGCAGGAATCATCGAAAGATCCCGTTCCAATGGTCCCGTCACCCATAGTGATCGTAACAAAGAAAGAACGGCTCCAGTCCGCCTTTTTGCATGCGACTTAAACTTGACGTGCCCTTAAACAAAATCACACAAAGTCATTTCCATACCCCCTCAGTCCCCAGGATAGACCATCTACTTGCGACGTTAGGCAAGTCTACATCCTTTACCACACTTTGATGCAAGGTCATGGCTTTTGGGTGACATCACCCCCATGACACCTGAGGCAAAACAGAAAATCCACATTCTGTTTCACATATGGTAAGTTTTTTTAGGAATGTTATGCCATTATGTTTATTGTCTAAAAGGTTCTCCAGCAACATAATATGTGTCACTCAATGGATGAAGTGTTAAAGGGTCAACATTCCATTTGCCCTGGCATACCATAGAACGATATCCTGAACAGTACCGCAGGCACGATGGAAGACCACCTCCGCAAAGGTTGAAACAGGTGTTTGATAAAGACTCAGCATCACCAAATATAAGTTAAAACTGTCGAAGTGTGATTTTTTCTTCTAAAGACAGAAACAAAATAAGTTGTAGCTTTGTCATCAATAGAACATGGCGTCAGACTCTGATGAAGATAAAGTCAAAGCCATAAAGAGAAATGCCTAGCCCCAAGAACGGTGAGACAAACAATAACATCGCGCTCATTTTTGGTATCATTCAATAGGGTACTATAAGGCGCCACATCATCCAATTTCACTCAACCAGAGCAGCAGTAGCCTTTGATAGCCCCTTACACCGCAAGTATCGCACGCTTGCAAATGGGACAGAAGTACTGCCCAGAGATCCCATTTGAGTTATCTAAAAATGCCCCTAAACCACCTTCATCCCACTAAAATTGCTTGGGACATCCAGATATTTTCTCGCAGCGCCATGATACTATACGCCCGATGCCTCAGAATAACGCAATTTGGGTGCTATTGTTTTGGTCCAACCTGTACTAGTAAGATGGTAAACACCGCATCCTACCAAACAGTTCCCAATGAGAAACCCATTGCATTCCTATCCCACGCATTGTCAAAGTCACAAAAACAGGTGACAACCAACACCACTGAAAAGAAGCATATGGCTATTCACTATGCAGTACAAAAGTTGGACTTTTACGTCAGAGGAACTAAACACATTATAAGAACTGGATCATCAACCTTTGGTTAAACTGGCTCACCAAAACACAAGAACAGCCAAAGAAGTTACAGACATGGGCAATTGAAATTTACAGTCCTGTCCTACGACACCACTATCGAACATATCCCAGGCGAAACGTTGAACACCTGTGCAGACCTGCTTATCCTAGGATTAAATATGATGATGACAAACTGAAACTAGCTAAGTGAAAACACAATAGAGTCAAAAATGATGGCACATCCTCAGAGATTGACGATAATGCTAAAGAACATTAATGAAATTACTTCATCAAGCTTTTTTTTGAAGCTACCAGTAGTTCACTCTCAGACTTCCGCCACTCAAGTAGAAGAAGAAATGGCCAAGAGATGTTTTTCTGACATGAGAGTAGAACAAGCGAAGAGATGCAGAAATTAGTCAAGGCATTGCTCATAAATACGTGAAAGAAAAAAAAGCCCCAACAAAAAAGTAAAGTATTTTACATGTACACCCAGAACCCAAACGGATGGATTCTGATTACTATATTGATCAGAAACAAGAGAAGGGACACTAAGAAAAGTCATTACCAGCACATCTACGTCCCAGAAGTATTGCTACAGTTCATGATAACAACGGGCACATGGGAAAGAGACAAAACAATTGATGTCATAAAGAAGAAAAGGTAATTATTGGCAAACTCATTTCTCTACAATGTGACATTACAGAATATGTAGCCCAACCTGGTAGAACACATGTAAACCTTTCGAGAAACATGAAGCCCCCATTTAATTAGTCCCCCTTCAAGAAATTGCAAACCTTCCCCATTAACCCAATTACCCCATGCAAACAGCGTGTGAGGACATTGACTTATCAGGTCCTTACCCCACTATGTCACCCATATCTCTTTCAATGGCACACAAATACCTCCTAAAGCACATAGTTGACCAATACTCTGTTTGGCCAGAAAGTTACCCACTCTGGTGATGCCCATTCGACATCGCAGTCCATCACAGCAAATTTTTTTTACAAGAATTCCATTCCAGGCAGGCATGGCTGTGTCACCAAAACGTTAATCATTTCAGACAACGTAAACAGTTTTATAGGATTAACCCCATCTTAAAGCCACCTTTTACTCACTCAGCTGAACGAGTTGAGGCATACTAACAACCACTTTATTCTCTTGCCCAAATGCAAATGGCCAGAAATGAACGCATGCACTCCACCAACTAGCATGTACATTGAATATTATTATGGCAAATATATGCAGAAGGGGAACCACATCAATAACTGGAGCCCGACAGTATACTACTTAACCAAGCTCTTGAAGCCAATCCGAGTTAACTACGTAGAACCGATACCACAAGGAAGTGTCACCGCTTTCTTCATTAGCTGATATTAAAACGTCGGAAGAGTCAACCAAAACTTTCCGTTTTAGGAGTGCAACCATACTCAACTTCCGCCCACAAAGAAAATACATGGGAAGAAGACCCCGTCGAAATAATCCTTCAAGAAAAGTATATTAAAGCTCACCCAGATTGCACTAACGGAAATACGCAGAAGCGACATTTCACAAGAAACAGAAAACAAAATGATTAATCAAGTCAGCCAAGCTGACCGAACTGTACAAAAAAGGAGACAGAGTATTCTACAAGAAACAGGTACGCATTTCAAAATTTCCGATGACCGATTGGTTAGATGGCTTAACAAAATCATGAAAGCAAACTACGCCATGTAAAACTTCGATTTTAATTTGGAATGATAGTTGTGAAACAACAATACCAATACAAAATCTCCACGTAAAAACAAAATAAAATTGAAAATGCACCGGCCCATTCCGTCCTTCTGACGACAAAATACAAGACCAGTCCAGAAAAAGCCACCCTAAATTATTAATACCATACTCTTTCCAGCACAGATGTCGTCATGACATAAATCAGGAGTCAGAAGACGACAGACTCTGAAAATTTAACAAGACGACAACCACATAGCCCCAGACCTACACCACAGATGAGAAATACATTCGACCAAGACAACAACGAGACTCGTCCGAAAGCGAAGAAAGAATATCCCCATCCCCCACCACTTGAAATTACGTAAATAGACTACAAGACAGAGACCTACGCATTGAGAAATGAAGAAAATCATGTCCACATAGACGTTTCCACATGCATCAATAGACAACTCACGGAAACGACACCTATAATAACGGCACAACTCTAAACTTACTCCCGCAGTGATAAATCAGTCAGCTGATACCTATCACAAAAACACCCCCGAGTTCAGGCAGTTTGGGGGGTGGGGGAAAGGACCAGTATCTAAGTTTTTAACACTAGTGAAACACCCAAACACATGCTTATACCACAAGAAACAAGATTGCTCGTTCAAAACAATCAGATCCTTAAGAGAAACTTATATCTCCCAAGGCAGAACTGTTTTTTTGAACCAGTATACCAGCCTTGCTAGTCGATCTTTGATGGAGGTAGACGAAAACAGAACAAAGACATGAAGATAGAACATGGTCGAGATCCCCAGCACACTTTGTCAGACCCCCAACGAACATAATTGACAGAAAAATGGGTAGAATTATACCACAATCAAGAAACAGACATTGATACAGCTACTATCCATTGAATCCAGTGATGCGAGATAGTTCACATATATATGTACCAAGTCAGCTCCACGTCTATGAGGTATTTCAAAAAAACGATCACGTAGCAACACAGAAGATGCACCGATCATATATTCGAGGGGGTTCAAAAGCAAACGCGCCTATAAAACAGAATCTGATGACACTCAATATCCTCTAGCTAAACAACAAAATTCCTCGTATACAGCACAACTATATCATAGGAACGAAAAGAATTCTGAAGAAAACGCAATCATGTTCCTAAAAACCAGAGCCGAGAAGTGGTTAGTCCTCATCTCAATCTAGTCTAAAAACATACAGTGTGCAAATATTACTTACTGTGGCCACATCTGTAACCAGTTGCTAACGATCAGCACAACCGAGGTCCATGAAAGAAAAATCAAGGCGAAAACACATAATACCTGCCTACCAATCACAACTAACAGATGTTCCAAGCCATACCAACCCTTCAACCACAGTGAAAAACCCATCCACCCGGCAAATCAAATGATGTTTAAGAAAAATCTCAATCACTCGCAATTCGACCAATGTTCCTCAAGCGTCCCTCACACAATCAGCAAATGCAGTGTCGTCCGCCTATCACAACCCGTCCCACCACTGCTACTCAGTAAGATGCTACGCCTAACCAGCAGTCACGGGACCATTTGCCAATGTTTATGTAGATGGTGGCATCACTAAAAGTGACTTATTACGTAGAAGCTGTTGCTGAGAAAAACAACGCCCCAGGAGTTTTTTATGTAGTTTCCGCAAATCCTCGATGTACGGTCACAACGCCATATTGTGAAAAAAACCATTATGTTTAACAATTAGTACTATAACTCCTCTCAAACTCTCCCCATGTACTCTATTTTCAGTATTTATGACAAGTTTCAAATGACTTGCTATCGCAGACTAAGATGTCCAAAGGCCTGCATCTGAAGTAAAGTTTATTTTTTTTTTCGCATCCTTCAGAAGAGTGGGGGGGGGGGTCTGATTGCCAGTAAAGAAATCAAGACCAGCACACGGAGGATTTTTCTTTCTTTAGATAGTAATATATGTTTGTGACAATAAAAAATGTTAAAACAAATGGATAACACACGTTGTTCCGAGTTTACAGACACCCTGATTTAGTTACATGACATTTATCTTCTAAATATTTAGACTGCTACCAACAACTTTACCTAAAACGACATGTGTCACACTATTCTGTTGTAACATACATCTACCACTTTTTGTAACTGATCAAATTCCACCTTCCATTCACCACATTTTCATGCACAATTAACACCAGGTAGTTTTTTTTTTTTTTCTTACCACCATACTATAATATTTTTTTTCCTTTTGATGCTATATTAATATGCTATAAGGACTCCTTGAATATCATGCCACCATGATCAATCATAACTGTTTCCACTATACTATAGACTCTTAACAGCATACATAGGGATTCATAACCCTACACTAATTCTAAACCCATGTTTTAAGAACCTCCTTAATGTATTGGTTCCAACTTGATAAACCATCCAATGATACATCTAATTTTCTCTCACTGAGGATTAATTAACAACGTTAACATTATTAGATTCTTATTGAAACCACGCCACTAACGGCCGGCTAAGACCTAAATGTTATATAGTAGTTTGCACCCACTTGTTCAAGTAAGTGGATTGGTCTAGATCATAGACAACTCATCATTCAAATATTGTGCATTGATGTCCAGTCATTGTCCTGGCTATGTTGACCTGTGTGTTTTGAACTGTTCATGCACGGTGTATCGTACATAAGAGTACATGCAGAGTCAATATTAGGTATGCAAACGTCTAGATTCGATACAAGTTTATTGTACAACACTTATTTGACACGAATGACATTGACACACTTTGATCATGTTAAACAGTAATCATATAGCCATTTTCACATAGCTGACCTAATTCTAAATATATGATAATAACGCCTGTCCTAAATCCTGGACTTACAATCGCATTAATACGCTTCCTACATCTCGCACACGTGCACATTATATAATAAGGCCTGTCCTAATCCTGGACGATATGTAATAGCATTCCCCATAATACATTTGTCATGCATTAATATGTGAAACTTATGTTGTCTTAATCAGCTGAGATTTAATTGCTTAATAGTATCTCTTCATACAATCTCCCACTGCAGTTAATAATTAATAATGCCTGTCCTAATCCTGGCCTAATAATACTTCAACACGCACTAAAGCCCTGCATCAACCGTGCGCTATAATAATCTGATAACATGGCCCTACAAAGTACCCTTATACATAGCGAATGCATTTGACTGCAACTTCATTAATCCCTTCCAATATGGCCGACAAAAGATACTATCATGATCATGATGCATAGAGCCTGCAACACACGCAGCTATAATAATCTTGAATGGCCTAAACCGAATTATCTTTCACTGCAGTGTATTAAACAGTAGACATGTGACATCACAGAATGAAATATGAGAAGTCACCATTCTGGAATTCCTACGTAGGTACAGTTAGGACACATAACACTGGAGAGATTAGGAACGTCCACGGAGGAAACAAAGTCACTACACTGCCAAAAAACCCGGGTTACGGAGATTCTATGTCTTGACACCGTTCTCGTAAGAATGCAGACAAGCGGCTATTCAATGACTCAAGGACAGTGGCAGTCATTAAAACAGCGTTTTGTGTAACTC
Organism: Oreohelix idahoensis; assembly: GCA_024509875.1. Classification (NCBI taxonomy): domain Eukaryota; kingdom Metazoa; phylum Mollusca; class Gastropoda; order Stylommatophora; family Oreohelicidae; genus Oreohelix; species Oreohelix idahoensis. The sequence goes on from JAMPIV010006264.1 coordinate 72,453, forward strand.
TGACCCGAAAAATAGGAAAAGAAAACTATCCTTGATCCCGCTAATTGAGCGTTGCAAAGGTCCGAAATTGTAATTGTTCAAGACATTTAAAGTTACTTCCCCTTAAGTCCACCTGCACAACAGTTTACCACCTTCGCCGGGGTATAAAGGTGTCGAAATGATTCTATTCGATTTTTTTTGATAAAAATTACTCCCAGAATGGAATTTGTTAGATGAGATTGCTCTGAACGTAAATGCCTACAAACGAATCTTATTTTAAATCAAAATTATATCGCGCAAGAATGATCAGAGACAAAAGTAAATAGCCGTCATGCAATTAAAATGAAGACAGCATATCAGCTAAGTATAAAATAGAGTTTTTTTTGGCGGACTAGTGTCTCGATTAGTTGTGTTTGAAACGTGGACTCTTCGTTAGGTCGATCCTCAGTGTTTTTGATAATGTACCCTCTACTAGGAATTTGAATAAATGTTGACTATATGATTTCGCTGTGTTACAGCCATGTGAAACTGCAGTGAAGAATTGTCTAGGCCATACGTTATGAGTATATACCATACCCTTCCAAGATGGAAGTGAAAATTCGTATTCTCACATCTTAGACGACGCCGAAAGAAAAACATCAGGAATGTGTATATTTCGATGGATATCACCATGTTATGTTAAATTATAGAATAAAAGATACACCAGAGTATCTAGTGGTGTAGATATTTTCCTATACCTGACCTCGAAACCCTTGAATCGGTCGGTTGGATCGGAGGGTTGATCAGTGAGTTAACAATTCACTATCGTAAAACAAGCTATTGTTACCGAAACAGAACCAGGCTCGACAGTAAACATGACTCACTCTAATATCTTGGGGGCTAAGGAGATTTCTAAAATTGGATACTGGAATGTAAGAACTATGTATCAAGACGGAAAATTGGAAGAAGTAATTAAAGAAATGGATAATTATAAGTTGGACTTATTGGGTGTCAGCGAGTGTAGATGGACGGGGAAGGGCATAAAATATATTTCAGAAGAAAAAAAGCAAATTATATACTCTAGTAGTAATGATAATCGTCACACAGAGGGAGTAGCCATCCTAATGACACAGAAAGCAGCAGCAATCGATACCCAAGCATGACATAATAGCAGTCATGGGTGATTTTTAACGCCAAAGTAGTCATTGGTGACAACAACGATGGAGTACAAAGATATCTCGGTACTCATGGCATAGGCTGTATGAATCAAAATGGCGAAAGACTTCTAGAACTTTGTGAAATATCAAACCTCGTTGTGGCAGACACCATCTTTCCACATAAGAATATCCACAAGATAACATGGAATTCACCTGATGGCAGAACTAAGAACCAGATAGATCACTTCTGCATAAGCGCTAAATTTCGCTCATCAGTTCAAGACGTCAGAGCATACAGAGGTGCAGAGATCGGAAGCGATCATAACCTCTGCATAGCTAAAATGAGAATTAAACTGAAGAAGTTATACCAACCGAATAAAAATAGAAGAATAGATGTACACAGACTGCAATCAAATGATATAAAGAAGGAATATAATGTCAAAATGAACAACTATTTCGATCGATGCTTTTTAGGCAAAATTTGACAACGATATCACCACCACCAAGACAATCGATACTAAATGGGAACAACTGAGAACAGCAATGACAGAAGCAGCTGTAGCGACCACCGGATACCTAGTACATAAAAAGAAAAAAAATGGATGAGAGAAAGATACTTGGGATAAAATACAAGAAAGGAAAACAGCAAAACTTAAACTACTAGCGGCAAGTACACATAATGCAGTTGAATCTTGCAAACTAACTTATAACTTGTTAAATAAAGAAGTGAAGACAAAAACTCGAAGAGATAAAAGACATTTCATCAATGAACTGGCCGTAGAAGCTGAAAATGCTGCAAGAACTGGTAATAGTAGGTGCCTTTATCAAATTACAAAACAACTATGTCACCAGCCTACTGCTATGGAAACACCTGTTAAAGGTAAATTAGGGAATTCAATACCAACAGAAAAAGAACAAATGAAGAGATGGGCTGAGCACTTCATGGAGGTGCTAAACAGACCACCACCAACAGTAACACCTGATTTTTAATAATGAAACATCCACAACCACCTTGCCAATAACTTGCGATGAATTCACGCTGGACGAGATCAAACAAGCCGTTAAAAGATTAAAAAATTTTAAAGCTGCTGGAGTTGACGAAATTTCAGGGGAAATGATTAAAGCAGTTAATGACAACAACCTCTTGAGAATTTTAGATATTATAAATGAAGTATGGAGAGAAGAACAACCACCACAACAATGGAAAGACAGTATTATTGTAAAGTTACCGAAGAAAAGGTGATCTATCAGACTGTAATAACTGGCGTGGTATATCTCTATTATCAGTACCTGGAAAATTTATTATGTTGCATGATGTTAGAAAGACTTAAATTGCATGCTGACGAAAAGATCAGAGAAGAACAAGCGGGTTTCAGGCCGAAACGATCATGTATTGATCAAATATTCACACTAAGAACAATATATAGAAGAATCAGTGGAAAGGCAATCGCCACTTATTATCACCTTCGTCGATTTTCAAAAAGCCTTTGATAGTCTACACCGCCCATCATTGTGGAAGATACTTACAATCTATGGTTTTCCAACAAAATATGTGAATATAATCAAAGCGCTATATGACAATGCAAGATGTTGTGTTAGAACAAATAAAGGGAATACAGAAATGGTTTACAGTAGAAACAGGGGTGAAACAAGGCTGTATTATGTCACCACTACTTTTTGGAATAGCTATTGATTGGGTTATGAGAAACTATACCCCACAATGAACAATTGGGTATAAAATGGACAAATGGAAAAATTCCTGGGGGACCTGGATTTCGCAGATGATGTAGCATTCTTAAGTTCAACACCAAGACAATCCCAAGAAGCAATAAAAATTTTGTGTCATCTCTCGGTTAAAATTGGTCTCCAAATAAATGCCTCTAAAACTAAAGCTATGAACTTTTCTAACGAGACCTTTGATATCATCTTGAACGGGAAAAAAACTACAGAAAGTTGAAAGTTTCAATTATTTAGGCAGTAAAATGACTCAGGATGGTGACACAACAAAGAGAAATCCATACTAGAATTGCTTTTGGCAGCTAGCGCCTTCAATAGATTATCTAACATTTGGAAATTACGATCATTGAATATACATACCAAGCTTCGTCTGTTTAATTCAAATGTTTATCTCAGTGTTAACATACGGCTGTGAAGTTGGAAAATAACAAAATCATTGGAGAACAAGCTGAATACATTCGAGAACAAATGTCTTAGAAAACTCATGAACATCAGTTGGAAAGAATTCAAGACTAATCGACAAATAAGAGAAGACTCTAGGGCAGAAATATGTCTCCGACTATATAAGGAAAAGACGATGGTCATATATCGGTCATGTCCTACGAATGCAAAACAACAGAATACCACTACAGGCGCTCACTTGGGTTCCTGAGGGTAAGCGAAAAAAGGAAGACCAAAAGAAACAGCTCAGAAGAACAATAATATTTAATTATTATTATTATTATTATTGCTAGATAAGGTACATAGGGAGTTACTAAGAATGAATTCTCAAGATAACAGGAGGACTAGAATAGATACAATGATATTGGTACACCATATATGATTCATTGTTGTTATGAAAAAAAAAAAAAAAAGGAGACAAATATAAATTGTATACAAGGATGCCTCGAGAGTGACACAACATGGATACAATATTGTCAAGAGTATAAAGCAGTTGTCTTAGTCATAAAAGAGAAAATAAAGTAATACGGAGAACCCAATGTAGAAAATTCATGATGATTTGGAAACTACTAATTTTTCTTTTCCCTTTATATTTTCATAATATGATATAGTACACATTCGTCTGTTGGTTGCTGAATAATTTGTGTTTGAAAATTGATGTATGGCAAGTTCAAAGAAGATCTTTGAAAAAAAAATATATATATATTATATATATAAATAATGATATATATTAGTCTAGGACAGAAGTTCACAGAAAGAAAAATAATACTGTATTGACAGTAAATGTAAGGAAGGAATGTTATTTGAAATAACTGACTAATGGACAGTATCACCACCAGACGTACGGATACTGTGAGTATTAGTAGATGACAAACATCACATATATTTTGAAAGGAAAAAAAAAAATGTAATGTAGTATTGAACATTTTCTATCAGTGACGGACTTAGAACGAATTTATTACACTTACCCATTTCAAACAATTTACGCAAAATGTCAATATAACAAGGAAACATTCATTCAGGATAAATAAATAAGGATAGAGCCATGAGGTTCTAATGCTTTTATTGTGAAAAAAATGATTACTTATAAAAATGATGATAGTTATACCATCGTCTGATAAATATGCATATTATGTCTAGAGATGTCTTATACATGTAATAATGAGCTGCAAGTGGATCTCATTCACTAGAAAAAAAAAAAAAAAAAAAAAGAAGAAGAAGATGATGAGTACGACCGCATTTGAAAACATGGCGGGGGCTATTCTATGTAAAGTGGATTTGCCATTAACCATAGGAATTAGAGATTTTGGACATTTCTTGGAATATTGCAGAGTACTTGGGATAAATAGATATAAATAAATACGCCAGAAAAAAAAGATTTGTTAAAGTCTTGCAGAATTAATATATGGAGTAAATTAACAGGAACATAAAAGAGTATAAACACACCCCCTTTCACCATATCCAAGAGAATGTAATCAACTATATTTTTGAATGAAATGTAATAGATTATGATAAATCCAGCCAAGTTCTGCAAATAAGATAGTTTATTGTTCATTTCCCCATTGTGTTGCCAACTCGTCACATTTTTGTTTTAGTAGATACTGACCTTATAGAGTGTTTTTGCAGATTTTGTTGTTGGGCAGTGTTGCCAATTTGTAAAATTTGGTGAAAAATATTATGATGTGAGCCTTAAGAATAAGTTTACACTTTTTTTTGAAAGTTGATGTCCACTACTAGTTTTTTTTTTACATGAAGCATAGACGACCTCATATAGACATAGAAACCCCCAGTATAGGAATTAGATTAAATTTTTTGGAAATATTTTTTGTGGACTTAGTTTAGAAAAATTTTTGAACTTTAAAAATTTTTCTGAAAAATTTTTTTTGAACTTAGAAATTTTTTGGGGATTGAATTTTTATGTTATTGATAGTACTCAAATGTCTTCCCTACGGGATACATTTGCAGGGCCCCTACGGATCATGTATGTAACCGCGTATACCGTGAGTTTTCAGATATAGGGACTATATTAACATAAAATAAATTTTTATAGAAACAGAAGATAAAAGAAAATCTCAACGCAGATGTTTAATTAAAACCAGGTTAGCTTCGAAAACGCCACGCATTATTTTAGGCCAAGCTTCACTTCGTAAACGCCAAGCATTAATTAGGGTAGCTTCGCTTACGCCAAGCATTGGTCACGTGATTTCCCACCAATGGGTTAAGCTCAGTCCTTTTTTTCTTCCCCCGGAATGAACGAGAGATGAAGCCATTTTTTTAATCAGTAATGAATTTTAGAGCGGTCGAGACAAGACGTAATTCTCTTTGCTCAGTGATATTCTATAGAGGAGATTGACTTCGCACAATTAAAGCAACTGTGTAACTTCGAAATGTGGAATGTGATGATTTGTGAATTCACGAGAAACGTAAGTAGTGCTAAGAATTGCATGCAATAACTGTTAGAGCCCACAGTCATAACTGAAACGGAGCTACGCTCGAAAACTGGGTAAAGAATTGTAAACCAGGCATATATATCTGAACCTTTTACCAAGAATGAAGGTCCTTAAGCTGAGAGAAAGTCAAACTAAGGAATACTAATGAATAAGAGAAAGTTTGGCTCTTCATTGAAATGAAGAGATAAGAAAAACGTGAAATCTAGACCACATTAACAAATAAACGAAGGAACACTAGAAGGCTAGAGGCGCCACGCCATGTTTTAGCAACTTGAAAAGATTACGAGATGCAATAAGGAATAATGCATCATTAAAATAATGCATTTGACTTTTTTATGCTTGTTGATTATTAAATGTCAACATGCTATTATGCAAATTTGGTGTGGTTACCATTTGACTTAGTACCCAGTTTCTTGTTGGAAATTGAAATAAACATTTGTTTCATTGAACACAAATGCTGTTGAAGAATCATATGTTTGCAGTTAGACCATCATACAAATTATTAAAGGATCATGCCAAAGCTAATCGTTGCAGGTGCAACACACAAATAATAACCATCTGCTCTAAAATTAAAACATCTTAGAGGATTTTCGCCCGAAAACCTGGTAAATTCCTGTAAGTCTGTAGAGGAGAAATCATCACCTCTAGCAGGCTAGCTAGTAATCAAAAATCTAATACTCTCGAGTTAAAACAGCAACCCCCCCACTTACCCTGCCCGCCACACATCCGCTCTACCCCTCCCCCCTTTTTTAAAAACCATTTTTACTTAAAATTACATGAAAGGATATAGATTTGTGGTGTTTTAAATATTTGACTCTTGAAATCCCTATGTTCCACTCATCAGAGGGAGCTACACACTCTGCATGCAAGCACCCTTTCAGGGTATACTTTAATCTTTCATGATTTGACGGCACCACCAATTTTGTGTAATAAACTAGCAATAACCCGTCAAAATTGACAGGTTTTTAATTAAAGTGTGTTGTTTCTGTTACATGTATTACAGACGGTACTATTACTACTGTTGTCATTTTATTGCAGGCGACTATCATTATATATTTGTAGTGAAAATTACATGGATGTATTAAATATGAAGACCTGGAGTAACCTTCTTAAATGAATTGTGGAGCTGTGATAATGATCTAATGGACCGTAAATTGACTAAATAACTAACATTTCTTTTATGAAAACATCTTGACGTTCCATAATCAAACAGTTCATGCACACCGTCATTTGCGCACTTTTCTATTTTACATATAAGAGAAATAATACAATTACTGTCTAACTTTAAACCACAGTTGCACACCCTTAGCTGTGGTTGAAAGTTAATGTACTCTCTCGAAAATAGAAAAGTGCGCAAATGACGGTGTGCATGATGTGATAGACCGACGACCGACCGACGTACTTACAGGGGGAATTATGGTGTTGGGATATATATATATTATTACATTAAATAAAGGGGAAAACAGCTCCATTAAAGTAAGGGAAATAATTAACTGAGAAATGGAAAGGATAGAAGTTCAGAAGGTGAAAGGTGGTGTGCCGATTCAATCAAGTCGTTTATTTAAATAGTAAGGTCATCCGTGAGACGAAGTACTCCATGAGTCATCTGTTTTACAAAAAACATGGTGATAGGTTTTTTACTCTAACCGCATTTTTGGCTGCCAATAATATCTCAGTTGCGACATTTTCGTATGACGTGTAAAATGTGAATATATGTACATTAATGGATAAAAGTTGCGTTAACCTTTATTTCTTAACTTTTGTGTTTCATTTTCACAGCTATTCTTAAATTTCCTCTTCTTTTTTTCACTTAACATTTTCTTCTCCTTCTTCTCCTGCTATATCATCTTTGTGATATAGTGGTACTATTCTTTCTCGCTTTTTAACTATTTCATCATTGTTCTTATTTCATTTCTTCCCTGTCTTTTCGCTCTTCCATAATAATTTTTTAACGTGATCTTTCTTTAATCAAAGGCTATTACTTAAGTGTAACTTAAATCACACCTTTGATATTTCCCAAACTTTACGTTATCTTTTGGAACACATCTGGCTCGTTAGACAAGTTATTGTTTGGCGCGGGAGAGACGGTCACATGGACAATAGAAAGAAATACGTTTAATGGTTTAATCCCCTATTTGAACACACGATATCAAGACATGTGGGCTTAATGGCATGCCAGCAGTCGAAGGTAGGAAACAAAAGACTTGCAAGACGTACAAGCCAAACTATGTACCTTTTGTCGGCGGTAGCCGCTGAGATCTCGTGTACGTGGCAAGACATTGAATAAATATATTAAAGTACCACCGCTCGCGGGCCATACGGCACGGAAAAACAAAAGACGGCGCGTCAGGCAGGCGACAGAAGGGGACTTCACTTCAAGCCGCAACAAGAGAAAGACTTGGTGACAAGAGGTGGATAATTTTCTGTATCGGGTGGCCAATTCCAAATCACGTGGTGTCTCATCACAGGTCATCCAGTAAGCAGGTGCAGAGTCTTTTACGACAGCCAACCTATTCTTAGCGATTGACGGGCACGAGTCTTCGCAAGCAGCATTCGGAAACGACATGGCAGTGTGCAAGGCGATATCATAGGGTGGAGCCATAGGACACAGCCCACGAGTTATCACGTACTGGCCATCAGGAAATATAACGACACGTTTGACAGAAGCCAGTATTTCAACTATTGATATTAGATGTGAAACTTATGAAGCCATTTTTGTGTCCTCAGTCCTTGCAGAAGGCTGAGTCTACACATTACGTCTTTCTTCTTCTTTGATCCTTAGCCGCCGACCGTCAAAGCAGTCAGTGGCCATTACGCCTGGTGGCGTCTTGTAGGGCAACAACAAATGTATTCCACTTTACTCGGTCGGTGGCCATCCTTCGTACAGTGCCCCAACTCTGGTTCATTCTTTGCATCTCAGCCTCCACAGTCCTCCGCCAAGTTGTTTTTTGGGTCGGCTTCTCTTTCGTTTTCCTTCAAGGGTCCATAACATAGCTGTTCTCTTGTGATGGCATCGGGGTCTCTTCTGAGGACATGGCCAACCCAGCTCCAGCGTCTGCCAGCTATGATGGTGTGCATGTCCTCATGCTTGCTCCGAGTAAGCAGATCTTGGTTGGTGATGGTATTCGGCCAAAAGATTCGGTTTTCTTAGGCATGTTGTGTGAAAAGAGGACAATTTCGACATTTCCTTCTCTGTAACTCTCCAGCATTCTGCACCATAGAGAAGCACAGAAAGCACACTGCTCTGATATAAATCTTAATTTTGTCCTTGTGCTGTACTGAGAGGACTTCCAGATGTTGTTTAGACTAAAAAAGGCTGTTTCTTGCTTTGTTCATTCTGTTGTAGTAGATGTCTTTGCTTGCTCCGCCGTCTGTGGTGTTAATATGCATCCTAGGTATTGTGAAGGTGGTCCTGTCTGTTCCAGTTGCTGATTCCTTACTGATATGGGCTCAGGGGTTGCTCACATTGAGAGTCGTTGATGACCTCTGACTTCTTTAGATTGATGTTTCAAGCCCACTTATTATGTCTATCCGTTTTTTTTTTTTCCTGGAGATTTGCTAGTATAAACTTTGGCATAGAGGCTTTTTATGATTGACACTAAAGTATAGTCAGTGCCTTTTTAAGAGCAGACAGCTGCCATTTTCCTGAGACCAATTGCAACAGTTTGTTGACGCTAGAGGGGAGTCCAAGTGTTGAGGTACATTACATCTTATAAGTTCATACTACTAAATGTTCAAGAGTTTCAGCTATAATTACTCGTCTTCTAGATAACACACACAGGGTAACAGAGATCTACATTGGATAGTTGGGGCATACATGTGCAAACTCATACAGTGGAGGAAATTTGGCAGACTCATGAACAGTGTAAAGTGGTCATCAGTGTGGTAACAGTTAATATAATAATATAATAATATAATATAATATAATAATAGCCCCTTCAGTCATAACTGACTATGGGAATGCGCCCCTGAGGTGGCAGCCCTCAGCTGCTTATTTTCCTGGTGCTCCTTTCAACGTTTTCTCCTCACCTCTGCTTCTTGCGTGAGCCTCTCTTCGCCCAATGTGAGGTGGAGCGTAAATAGCATCGCCACTTAGTGCGATCGGCAGCTTCATCCTCCCATGTTGCTGGATCCATGTCCAGCGCCCTCATATCTCTCTTGCACACATCTTTGAACCTCAGCTATGGTCGCCCAACTGTTCTCTTGCCACCTGCTAATTGTCCGTAGAAGATATCTTTTGGGATGCGACCATCTTCCATGCGGCGAACATGGCCAAGCCAGCGAAGTCTGCGCTGTCTAAGCAGCGTATACATACTTTGAAGGCCAGCACGTGACAACACCTCGACATTTGTCACTTTATCTTTCCACGAGATGCCGAGGATGCGGCGTAAACACCGCAAATGGAAGGTATTGAGCCTTCTTTCTTGCTTAGCATAGGTCGTCCAGGTCTCGCTGCCATATAGGAGTGTGCTGGTGACGCAGGCATTATATACCGCAGCTTTGGTCTTCATTGTGAGTTTAGAGTTTCCCCAAACATGCGATGTGAGGCGGGCAAAGGTAGCTGCAGCTTTGCCAATGCGGCTGTCGATTTCTGTATCCAGTGAGAGTTTGTCATTTGTGGTGAAGTGGGAAGTTATAAATACTTATAGGGAACTTAGTGTACTGACTGTTAAAAGAGTCACTGATGAACTTTCAAATAACAATATGTATTCATTACTGGCATGAATGAATATGTGTCCTGATTCAACTACAAGGGAACCAGGAATCACAATCAATTTAAATTACAAGTTATGTACAGAATGTATTTAATATGAATATTGTAGTGACATATATTATTACAAATGTTCTATGTGTGTCAGTTGTGTAGTAGTAAAATGAGGTAATACTGGTTTTGTTTTGTTCAAGCTCTGTTGGTATTGGTCATCATGACTTCAATAGTTTGTCTTTAGGGACTATTATTGGAGATGTTCACAGTTCCTGATTTTAAGACAAGTAAATTCCCCTCTGAATGGTATTTTTTATAAAGTTATTTCAAGATGAGGGGACATAATGTTGAGCTCAGCTGGCCAACTCTGCTTATCTTGAGTGATGGCGGCAGGAAAGGACTCCTCTGCTCGAATTCTCCTCTGGGCTCAGGAGACACCTCACTGATAGCTAAAAAGACCAAGGAGTATGCTGTCCGACTCTGGATTCAGCAAATCTCTGACCAGATGCTGCTCAGTACCATCAAGACCACTGTCCCACAATTTCATGGAAATAAACACAGATACGTTGATTAGCAATGAATTCTGGCACAAACTGGCACAAATTCCGTTCTGCCTATGTTCCAGGCCTTTATCAAGCTTATTTGAATTAGTGGTCTCGAACTAACGCTCCCAAGTGTGTATATCAGCGAGACTGGCCAATGAGCCACGTTTCGACAAGTGTTTGAAAAAAATGTTATCTTTTCCCGTCTCCCCTAACAACCAAGATAGTATTTATAGCCCGACCAATCGTGGTTAGGCTTTCATTTGTTGCGCTCCAATCAATTTGGAGTTTACATGGTAGGCTATTTATGTAACGTAAGGTTTTTTCAAACACGTTATAAAAAAAATTTTATGAGCAGAAATGATTTTATGCTGTCAGGCACCCCCAATATTTTATTTTGGGTATAATTTATTAATTCCTGGACTATTTGCGTAACGTTTTACATATTATTTGTCAGCAAGCCCTAAGGAACCCAAAAATACTAATTTAAAGGAGCTACGTGGCTGCGTTCAAAATATGCAATTTCTTCTACCTCCTGGTTCGTAGATGTGCTGTCTGGGTACTGTTATGTGTTCAAACGTAAACCCAAATAATGTTGTCTTTTCTAATAAGAGTCTGTTATGATTTATAAACCTAACTCTGGGAAAGGGTAGTGTATTTTATCACTGTCCGTCTGAAAAAAAATTAGTGCATGTAGACTTACACGCGTGATGGTAGTAGTTGTGTATCGCGCGAAGCGGGTTTAGTGTTCGGCTTTCTGCCTCTCCCTTCTCTTTTTATCCCTTTAGTCCATCTGTTCGTTCGTTTTGGTAACGCAGTATAATTAATGTTAGGGTTAATTTAGGTCATTACGCAGTACGTCTCAATGCTTTTCCAAGAAATACAGCACACGTTTCATTGAAGAAGGCGGGTAATAATACAGTAAGCTTTACTATCAACGTGAAAGCGTTACAATTTGCAGACGAAGCAGAAAACAAGGGGGATTTCGAGTACATTCTTTGTGACAGCACTGTCATTTTACCATTGCTCTTCTCTTTATTAATTTTATTTGTTAGGCTTCATATTTACCTAATAATTTATATATGTGGATTAGAATATTTCATGACTCCTCCCCTCTTAAAACAGACATTATATGTCAGTCCTTTATTCTATATACACATAGAGAAATTTATTATTATTTCTGGGGTTTACGGTGATTCTCATCACACGGATGGCGGCTTAAAAAATCCGCTCCCAGATTGGTTTTTTTCCAGATATATATTCAATGCTAAAATTATATGGAGCCAGAAGCAAAGACCATCGGAGTAACCTAGAGTTCTCATGCTTAGCCTGTGCTAAAAAAACGATAAAGGTTTGTGGTCAGTTTGCAACTTAAATGCCTTCCCATATAGATAAATATTGAATTTCTTTATTGCCCATATTACTGCAAGACATTCTTTTTTCGCTAGTTGAGTAGTTGATTTCAGCTTTATTCAACTTTCTGCTAGCATATGCCACTGGGCTTAATTCCCCATCCAATGCATCTGATTTCTGTAGTAAAGTTGCACCTAGCCCAATATTACTTGCATCCGTCCTTACTATGAATTCTTGACTTAAGTCAGGTAATTTCAAAATGGGTTTACTTGTGAGCTTTTCCTTCAATTCTTGGTAAGTCATTTCACATTGTGGTGTCCATGTAATGCGATCTGGAAGTCCTTTACGTGTCAATTCCGTTAAAGGTGCACATATGGAATTAAAGTTTTTGATATACTTCTGGTAGAAACCACATAATGAGACAAAGGATCTCACGTCCTTCTTGGTTTGTGGTCTCGGGGCTTTCTGTAGTTTCTCTAAATTCTTTGGGTCAGGGGTCATGTTTCCCTGATAAACTGTGTGTCCCAACAATTCCAATTCTTTACATCCAACGCAACATTTGGTTGGTCGGGCTGTTAAATTTGCCTCCCTAAGTCGATCAAACAGCATGTTCAGAGAGTCAATGTGTTCCTCAAATGTTTCTGTTGCTATAAGGATATCATCCATAAAATTTGTTATACAGGGATTATTCAGAGGATCCAATAATTTTCTCATCATTCTAGAGAAGACACTAGGCGCATTCTTCAATCCAAATGGCAATCTATTCAACTCATAGTGTCCTTCTGAGGTACTAAAAGCTAGGTATGGTCTAACCTCAGGCTTTACTGGAATCTGATAGTATCCTTTACTCAGATCCACTTTTGAGAAATATTTAGCTTTATTTAGTCTGGCAAACAGCTGATTTGTATCCGGCAATGGATCCACCTGTCCTTCTGTAATAGCATTCAGTCTCCTGTAATCTATACAGAGTCTATGTTCTCCAGAGGGCTTCCTTAAAAGTACAACACCGGAACTATACGAAGACTCACTGTGCGAAATAATTCCTTCCTTCAATAGAGATAGACTATCTCTTCCTTCAAAGCTTTTTCCTTAGCAAACGGAATCGAATATGGTTTCATACAGACAGGTGTGGAGTCTATTAATTTCATATCATATTCCAATAGGTTTGTATGCCCTGGTCGGTCTGTTAACACCTCTGCATGATTATTTAGAACCTGTTGCACTCTCTCTTTCTGAGTTTTCGTTAAATGTGTACTGATATCCATTACACCCCTGCTGCTGTCTCACAGGGGTGTAATGGATATTCAAATGATGAAAGTGGTTCCTTTTTCATCTCCATGGCGATGGACAAGGTCAACAAGTGTGTCTCTTCCTGATGTTCTCTTTCCAAATATTTCTTCAGGAGATTCACATGATAGATTTTTTCTTTCCCCTTCTTATCTATCTTATAATTTGTTCTAGACACCTTCTCTAGAACTGTATATGGACCCTGCCATCCAATTTGTACCTTATTCTGACTCCCGGGCAAAAGAAGCAGTACCTTCTCTCCCACAGCCAAATTTCTGTCTTTCGCCTTCCTGTTATAATAGGCAGCATGTTTCTTCCTGGCTTGTTTCAAATTTTCATTGGCAAGTTTCCGGCCAGTTTTTAACCGAGTGGTCAGCTCATTCACATATTGGTATGAAGATGTAATGTTTTCCTCTGCCTTTTCATCAGTCCACGTTCTTAACAAAGCTTCAAGTGGACCTTTTATTGGCCTTCCAAACAATAATGTTGCCGGGGGCATACCGGTTGAACTATGGGGTACCTCCCGATAAGCAAAGAGGGCGGCGTGCAGGTACTGGTCCCATGTATCTGGTTTTTCGTGTGCCAACTTTCTCAGGATCGACATCAATGTGCCGTTAAATCTTTCCACTTGGCCGTTCCCTTGGGGATGATACACACTACAATGGAAGTGTTTGGCCTGGAAAGATCCTGAAAACTTCTTCAGTTAGTTTCCCCTTGAACTGAGAGCCATTATCAGTCAAGATTTGATTGGGAAAGCCTAACCTTGTGAAAATTGTGTGAGCAATGCCTCTGCCCACATGTGTTTAGAATCAATCGATGACAGGGCTACTGCCTCTCCCCACATAGAACAAGTGTCCACCAGAGTCAGAATGTAGCTGTTCCTTCTCTTGGTTCGGGTGAGAGGCCCCACAAGATCCACGGCAACTCTCTCAAAGGGTGTTCCCACTATGGGCATTTCCCCCAGAGTTGCTGGTGCAGTCCAATGTTTAGGTGCTACTCGTTGGCACTCTGGACAGGATTTTACATATCGTTTGATATCTTCAGTTATTCCTGGCCAGAAATAGTGACAAGCTATTCGCTGTCCTGTTGCGCTGATTCCCATATGACCACTGAAGGGAATCGCATGCCCTAGTTCCAACACTTTAGTCCTATATGAAGTGGGAAGGACCAGCTGTCCGTGACCATTGGATTCAGATCCAGCCTTCCTATATATCAATTTGTTCTTCATATAAAACTCTCCCTTACCTGGAGGTGTATGAGATTTGGGCAACTTCTTGAAACATGGCTTCAGTGTTTTGTCCTCACCCTGTGCCTTCCTCATCTCATCTGGGTGAGTATTTATGGGATTATCCTCCTCCTTCTTTGTCTGTGATCTGGTCTGCACTGTTGCCAATATCACAGGTCTCTTGGGATTCCCCAAGAAGACATATCTACACCCCCAATATTAGAGGGTAGATTGGCTCATTTATCACTGCTGCTTTTATGATTCCTTCCACATATCGCGTTTTCACTTTTATTCGGGCGACGGGAAGTGTCATGGTAGCTACATCCTTGGTTGCAGTTTGAATCTCCACTGTTTCTGTGGTGTATTGATCGGCCTGCACCAGGTGAGAACTCACAACGGAATCGTAATCTAAACCGGTATCATATAAACATCTTATAGTGACACCATTACAAATGACATCTTCACACACTGGGGGGTGGTATGGTTCCTGTAATTCTTCAGGTTTGCCCTTCTTTTCCTTTTTCCCCGATGTCATAGCAGCAAAATGAGGAGGTTTCCTTCTACAATGGTCAGTGTCATGATTGTTCATCTTACAATTTTTACACCACCTTTTTTCCTTGGTTGAAAGATTTTCTTTCATCATATTTCCTTTCATCGAATTGTGGGAATTTATTTTTATTGTCATACCGTGGCCTACAAATTGGTGCTTACCTTTATTTTGATCCCTAGGATCAAATTTATTAAAGTTCTGTGGTGCCCTAAAGTTATCCACCTGTTTCTTTTTATTACCTGTTACCTCTGCTTGAGCTGCTTGATACCTTTCAGCAACATTTAGCAACTCACCCAGCCTCTCTGCACCTTGTTCCATGAGAAACTTTCTCAGGTCTGGAGCCATCGACTCTCTTAGTTGCTCTATAAGGACCATTTCCTTAAGATCTTGGGTTTTCCCCAGAGAAGTCCATTTCTCCAAGTATGTCTCTATTCGTGCAGAGAACTGGTGATAGGTTTCACCTGACAGTAGTTTAGCATTCCTAAATTTTTTTTCCTGTAAAACTCTGCATTCTTTTCATACCTTAACAAAAGAGCCTGCTTTAGCATGTCATAATTTTCCTGATCACCTCTGCTCATTTTTGCAAAAACTTCATAAGCTGCCCCCACGAAGTCCCTGAGATAACTTTAAGCTCCACCTTTCTCTCTCTAACCCATACGTGGTAGCTAATAGTTCGTACCTATTTATATAGCTCTCAATATCATCGTCTTTCTCAACAAAATGATCTAAATGAAAGTTCATAGCTGAGGTTGAGGCTCCCTGAGTAACCGTAGCATCAGAGGCAAAGGGACTGGCACCATTTTCAGGAGCATGGCCTTGAAACTCAAACTCCCTTAGTCGTAACTCATGTTCCCTTTGTAATCTTTTATCTTCTCCTCCTTTTCTGCTTCCCTCTCTGCAGCTAAATCTTCTTCTTTCCCTTTCTGCAGCTAATTTCTTCTCTTCCTTTCTGCAGCTTCTCTTTCTGCAGTCTTCTCTCTTTCTGCCTCCAATTTCTTAGCCTCTCTGTCAGCCTCAATCTGCAACCTCTTAGTCTCAGCCTCTAACTTTCTTTCGGCCTCTTTTTCTAATCTTCTTTCTTCGCGTTCAATAAATTTGTCACATTCCGTTGTGACATAGGCAACCATAACTTGCCCATCTAATCCTAACTCTTTTGCAGTCTGAACCGCAGCAGATCGAAATTTGGCCAGGTCCGCCATTGTCTATTATGTAAATTTATACAATGTCTAACCAACAATTCAATCTCTAATGGACAACACAGGCACCGTGAGCTCAACCTTATTTAATTCCACCCAAGGATACCTTTTAATTCTTATATTCCCTGAAGTGAATTACCCCCAATATTTTTAATAGTTAAAGATTCAAAATCCCAAGAGCGAGACCCCAATATATGTGGTGAAGTGGGATGTTATAAATATTTATAGGGAACTTAGTGTACTGACTGAGATCAGCTGTGAAGGTATCTATATCTATTAAGAGTAGTGTATATAGATAACCTTACTTGCTACCACATATCTATATATCTCAGTCAGAATTATTCTGGAATAGTGTGATGCTACGTTATGTGTCTAGGGTATGAGTATGGTGAAGTGTAAGTCACAACAACAGACAGATAAACAATTTAATTTAATCCACTACTACTCTTGACAACACTGTGACACTCACATACATATAACACTCTACAAAGATATCTTAAAAGAGTCACTGATAAACTTTCAAATAACAATATGTATTCATTACTGGCATGAATGAATATGTGTCCTGATTCAACTACAAGGGAACCAGGAATCACAATCAATTTAAATTACAAGTTATGTACAGAATGTATTTAATATGAATATTGTAGTGACATATATTATTACAAATGTTCTATGTGTGTCAGTTGTGTAGTAGTAAAATGAGGTAATACTGGTTTTGTTTTGTTCAAGCTCTGTTGGTATTTGTCATCATGACTTCAATAGTTTGTCTTTAGGGACTATTATTGGAGATGTTCACAGTTCCTGATTTTAAGACAAGTAAATTCCCCTCTGAATGGTATTTTTATAAAGTTATTTCAAGATGAGGGGACATAATGTTGAGCTCAGCTGGCCAACTCTGCTTATCTTTGAGTGATGGCGGCAGGAAAGAGGACTCCTCTGCTCGAATTCTCCTCTGGGCTCAGGAGACACCTCACTGATAGCTAAAAAGACCAAGGAGTATGCTGTCCGACTCTGGATTCAGCAAATCTCTGACCAGATGCTGCTCAGTACCATCAAGACCACTGTCCCACAATTCATACGAATAACACAGATACGTTGATTAGCAATGAATTCTGGCACAAACTGGCACAAATTCCGTTCTGCCTATGTTCCAGGCTTTTATTTTAGCAAAAATGTGAGCTGGCTTCAACGTACTGTCGCTTTATCAAGCTTATTTGAATTAGTGGTCTCGAACTAACGCTCCCAAGTGTGTATATCAGCGAGACTGGCCAATGAGCCACGTTTCGACAAGTGTTTGAAAAAATGTTATCTTTTCCCGTCTCCCCTAACAACCAAGATAGTATTTATAGCCCGACCAATCGTGGTTAGGCTTTCATTTGTTGCGCTCCAATCAATTTGGAGTTTACATGGTAGGCTATTTCTGTAACGTAAATTTTTTTCAAACACGTTTAAAAAAAAATCTTATGAGCAGAAATGATTTTATGCTGTCAGGCACCCCCAATATTTTATTTTGGGTATAATTTATTAATTCCTGGACTATTTGCGTAACGTTTTACATATTATTTGTCAGCAAACCCTAAGGAACCCAAAAATACTAATTTAAAGGAGCTACGTGGCTGCGTTCAAAATATGCAATTTCTTCTATCTCCTGTTTAGAAGATGTGCTGTCTGGGTACTGTTATGTGTTCAAACGTAAACCCATATAATGTTGTCTTTTCTAATAAGAGTCTGTTATGATTTATAAACCTAACTCTGGGAAAGGGTAGTGTATTTTATCACTGTCCGTCTGAAAAAAAATTAGTGCATGTAGACTTACACGCGTGATGGTAGTAATTGTGTATCGCGCGAAGCGGGTTTAGTGTTCGGCTTTCTGCCTCTCCCTTCTCCTTTTATCCTTTAGTCCATCTGTTCGTTCGTTTTGGTAACGCAGTATAATTAATGTTAGGATTAATTTCGGTCATTACGCAGTCCGCCTCTCAATGTTTTTCCAAGAAATACAGCACACGTTTCATTGAAGAAGGCGGGTAATAATACAGTAAGCTTTTATATCAACGTGAAAGCGTTACAATTTGCAGACGAAGCAGAAAACAAGGGGGATTTCGAGTATTATATGTATTTATTAGGCTTTCATATTTATTTAAATTTGATAATTTATATATGTGGAGTAGAATATTCCATGACTATCATTGATGGTAGGAACACCCTAGGTAATGAAGTGGTGCACCGTAAACACTGCCAATTCATAGTTATCCGATAGTGATAACTGGTGCAGCACCCACATGGTTTTCCTGACTCAGCACATTCGCTTTTTCTTTAGACTTATTGTGAGGATGACCTCCAAAGTCCTTGCATTATGCTTTTAGTGAAGCGATTCATCAAGCTCTGAAGCTCATGTTGGATTAGAGTGACGACTTCAGCGTCATCAGCGAACAACAAGTCTCTTATAGTGACCCTTCTGATTTTTGTTTTTGCCTTCAGCCTTGAAAGATGAAACAGACGGCCATCTGACCTAGTGTGAAGGCATATTCCTTCAGTTGCATCTCTGAATGCATGTTTCAAGAGTAAGGCAAAGAAGATTCCGAAGAGGGTCGGAGCCAGAACACAGCCTTGTTTAACGCCACTTCGTATATCAAAGGGCTGTGACGTGCTTCCAGCATATTGGACTGTTCCCTTCATGTCGTCATGGAATGACTTTATCATTTCCAGCATTTTAGAAGGGCAGCCTATTTTCAGGAGGATTTTAAAGAGTCCATCCCTACTAACCAGGTCGAATGCTTTTGTGAGGTCTATAAAGGCGATATATAATGGTCTTTTCTGCTCTTCTTGATTTTTCCTGAAGCTGGCGGAGAGAGAAGATCATGTCTGTTGTTGATCTGCCAGCTCGGAATCCACACTGTGACTCTGGATATATGCGCTCAGCTAACTTGTGTAGTCGCATTAAGATGGCTTTGGCAAAAACCTTACCAACAATACTAAGAAGAGAGATGCCTCTGTAGTTATTGCAATCACTTCTGTCTCCTTTATTTTTATACAGTGTTACAATCTTGGCATCTCGCATGTCTTTAGGGAATATATTACGACAGATCATCATTGTTCACTATTTATTTGTTTCACTGGGGGGATTGAGGAGACATTTAATTAACTACATTTTTACTTTTTCATATGTGGTGTGAACGTATAGCTCTTTCACCATTATTCTTTTTTCATTTCTTAGCTACACCCTATATGTGTATATATCTTTAAACTAATAAACTGTACAGCTGGTGTTGATCATTCAATCAATCAATACCCTTTAGCTCCTCGGTGAAGCATAGGCCTTCAACAAACACATGCCAAGTCTTCCCTTGTCCCAGTGCTCATCTCCGCTCAAATTTTTTTACATTTCCTCCTCATCATTTTCACCTCTGTATCCAGTTTTCCTCTCTACTCCATGTTTTCTGGTCTACCTCTGCCTCTCTTTCCTTGTGGATTGCAGAACAAGACTGCCTTGTAATGCTTATCAACAGGTTTCCTCAATGTCTGTCCTATCCCACCGCCAGCATCTTCTTTCTCAACTCTTGTATCCACTGGCACTTGTCTGGTTTCTTGTCATCAATTGATCATTACCTAGTTATTTAATGTATCACGCATGATGTCTGTGTTTAAAATTTATTTAAAGATAAAGATAAAAAACCTTCTGTTAGGAGGGCGGAGGCTTTTTGTGTATCGAGAGCTGGGGGCAGAGCTTAATACCGTAGGGACACGGAAGATTTTCAATGATATATTTACATGCCACTACCTAGGGGAGAGCATTCGCCGTCTCGTCTTCTTATCCTCACACCTAAAATTTGTCTCTTTCTTTCTTGTGCGCACATTTATAGAGACCTTCTTGACAAACATTCAAAAGGCGCATCCCCATCATACTGTAAGGGGTGCCAGATTTGGTACCCCGCCCAGTTATATCAATATACGACATCGTCATCGTCATCGTCATCATCATCATCATCATCATATTAATCATTATCCACTTTTTGAGTTTTTGCTTCTTCGTTTGCTATTATTTTCACATACATGAAAGCTTTCACGCTATATCTATCTATCTATCTATCTATCTATCTATCTATCTATCTATCTATCTATCTATCTATCTATCTATCTATCTATCTATCTATCTATCTATCTATCTATCTATCTATCTATCTATCTATCTATCTATCTATCAATCTATCTATCTATCTATCTATCTATCTATCTATCTATCTATCTATCTATCTATCTATCTGTCTGTCTGTCTATCTATCTATCTATCTATCTATCTATCTATCTATCTATCTATCTATCTATCTATCTATCTATCTATCTATCTATCTATCTATCTATCTATCTATATGTCTGTCTTTCTACCTGCCTGCCTGCCAGCCTGGCTGTCTGAATATCTACATACTTACCTACATTCCTACCTATTTGTCTATCTATCTATCTGCATGTCTGTCTGTCTATATATTTCTGTCGATATATCTATTCATCGATGATTCTGTCTCTCTTTCGATATATCTATATATTCATCTGTCATTCGTCTATCTACATCTCTGTGTCGATGTGTGTTCATATATCTGTCGGCCTATGTGTATTGATTAGATGGCTAGAAAAACGCCAACCTTATCCCCAGTGTTGATGTCCAGAGAAGATCTTCCGTAGGACCACAACAGGTTCATCATAGTGACGTCACCATTGTACGCTGCCAACATCAGGCTATTTTGTCCTGTCTGAAAATCACGTCACAGCATATGTTCATGTGTGAGTATGTGAGTGTGTGGTGTGTAATGCAGGGGGTTTTTAACCTGTAGGGTACGTATCACTATGGGAAGTGCAGAGGCGATACAGGGAAAGTGTGAAGGGGTCCCTGTATAAAATGTATCGCAATTCTTCTTCTTGAATCCTTAGCCCCTGACTGACAGAGCAGTCAGCGGACATCACGCCTAGTGGCGTCTTGTAGGGCAGCAACAAACTGTCCCCAATTTGTTTGGTCGGTGGCCATCCTTCGTGCCGTGCCCCAAATCTAGTTCATGCTTTCCCTCTCAGCCTCCACTGTACTCCGCCAAGTTGTCTTTGGTCTGCTTTTTATTCGCCGTCCTGTGGCCGCATGACCTACTACCATAGCATTTATTCGTGCTAGAAACTAATTATAATAAAATAATATAAATTACTATTTACTACTATAGAAAATACACAGTGCAGTTACGACATCTCGTAGTGAATCATAAACACGAGATACATTGAGTATAGGATAACATAAGATGTAACTAAAACTATGTCAAGCTTGGCATAGCCACGCTAACATCGGCGGGAGTTGTCATAGAAAATAGTGACGTAAATGGGAATGCCTTGCTCCCTGTAAGATCGCTTCATAGAATGACCAGTAAATAAATTAACAAAATAATAGTTTGTCAAATGAAAACGGTGGCCAGAAAATCATGCCCACCACCGAAAGACGCTCAGTAAAGAAATAATTTTCTGAAAGTCCAGTTGTAGAAAAGAGCATTGCACATAGGACGATTCTGATTCTAACTGTGCGGGGGAAGGTATTTGGCGCCAACCCCGGTCTGTCACATAAGGCCCTGGGCTCCTCCGCTGAGATATTCAACAAGAACCTCAGTGTATTTCCATACACTTTCAATTATTTGCAGACGCAAGAAAAGTATTTCCTTCGTATTAAGAAAAATCTGTATGATAACAGATTTTTCCTACCTTGTGGTACTCAATTAAGTACGATTCGTACGAACGATTTTTCCTTTGTATTTCAGCATATGTCTCTAAGAAATGATATAATCAAGTAAAACAAAACGAATGAAGCCAGTATTGACAAATATAAAGCAAGTAGGGGCTCTACACCCAAAGTGTCATATATGAGTGTACCTTCAATAGAGAAGATTGAAGAAGATACAGAAGTTAAGGAATTTTATAATCCCTGCTGGATAGAAACAAGAAAGGGACAACTTATCAAACATGAAATTGGATTCTATGTCTGAAAACCAAATGTAACTTCTTCTTCTGAATTTGTACAAATGTGGCTTTGTTATGTGGAAAATCTTCAATGGTGTAAATAAAACTTGATATTATATATCAAAGAAGTTTACTGAGGATTCTTTACAGTTGAGCTAGACCACCCCTTAGTTGTGAACCTGTAACCAAAGTGTTGTACTGTATCAATCATCATCACCACTAGCTGGTCTATCACACAAACACACCACATAAGAAGAAAGAACCTACTTGGGTTATATATAAAAAAATTGAAAACCAAGAAAATGATATATCTACTCTGGCGGACACTAAGCCAGTAAAGGTTCTAAACTTGGAATATACAAGTAAACGCAAACTCAATTAGTCCTCTTATTAGCTAACACTGTCACATATAGTGTTAGAATGGGGGCCGTTCCCAGGCGCAGTCTACAGTCCCTTTCGATGTGGGTCCAGAGCCAAGCATAGCAGTATTTTCTGTTGATGGTATCAGGGTCCCTTTCTGAGGGACATGGCCCACACAGTTCCAGCGTTTAAATTCCCACTTAAGGAGTGGTGTGAAGGCAAAAGGGTTTAACAATACGCTGGTGTACTGTGCAATCTCTTTCTAGAAAAAGCAAAAAATTCTTTCTTTTTTTGTTTTAAATTGACGATTCTTCTATAGATGGGTCTCTCAGCTTACAAAGAAGTTTTATCCCCGGCGACCCTTGTCGTAAGTCAAAATGGTCGTAAGTCGGAAATCACTTTATTTACTATATATGAACCATAAGGATATATTAACAATTAACATGTGTGAATGCTAAACTGTATGCAAAGTCGCATACACTTCTTAAATCTAGGACAGTCTGTACTTAGTCGTCAAACAACAGAAAAATGCCATCCTATACGCAGTGTGCATCAAACAGACCAGTGAATGATGCGACAGCAAAAGATTTCGGTTTCTATTTCGGTATTTTAGGACTAATAGTGGAGTAAAGACGTAACAGAACACATAAGTGATTAGAAGAGATGGTTTGAAAGTGTACAGAGAATAATGCAGTGAGGGTAAACATGTCAGCTGTAAGCATGAGTGAATGGCTCGTGTTCAGGTCGTCTAACAATGAGTTAGTAGATTGCAAGCATCAATCAACAGTTTGTATCGGTAACAAGAAAACTTGAATATACAATTAAGAAAGTATAGAAAGCTTTAAAAAAATATCTAGCTCAATTAAGCTAAGGCTTTCCTGTAATGGGCCTATATTTAGTGGCCGCGGACTGACCCATATTGATTGTCCAGATAGCAAGTTACGGGACTCTTGGATGATTGTTCAATAAAAATCTACGGACCATCTTTGTCCGATGAAATAGCTATAGACATTTTAAAATTTATGGCTATATAACACGAAACGCACCTAGAAATCCATTGACCAGGGAAGGAGTTCCGAAGTGTGTGAAACAGGTTAGAAAACCATTGGATTAACTCATTTAACTACCGCAAAGTGAAGCCGAATAGGGGGCGGCTTACGAAAGAACAACTATTTGGAAGTCGGCCAAACCGCGTCGCCATCGGGCTTTCCTAAAGAGTTTAGTAAGATAATGAATGAAATATATGACGAACACATTCTGAATCTGGTTCGAGGATTTTAATTTAACACCGGAAAACGACATTCACACAAAGCTGGTGGGTAAGAATTTGTGCTTCTCAAAAGTGATATTATATTCATATTTATTACACGTTTAGAGTTAGTTACCAAATCGATATAAACAAATGTTTACTATGGGCAACCAAACGAATGATATCGCCACAAAAAAAACGCACGTTACACCTTGTCTAACTGCTTGAACAGGCTAGAAAACTTATTTTCAGCAATTGAGATGCATAGTTATCTCTGGAGCGACGATGAGGACAGTGAAAACAATGTGGACATTTATTCAGGTAGTGAATTTATAAGGCAGTGATGATAACACTAGAAGTGCCAACTCACGCAATGAAGATATTAGAAGTCCTGGGCCATCAGTGGGTCGTCAAAGCGCGAAAACCTCGGTTAGAGTTACGCAATAGTAGTGCAGGATAAATAGTGTAGGGAATATACTGTAGGTCTCCTAGGCCTAACTAAAATAAGAGAACAATGGGGATCAAGTGACTGAGGGGTGAAAATCACACAAATAGTTTTTATTTTTGATCCAAAACTCATGAACCAGGTTTGCAAGCTAAATCTTGATGCGCATAAGTTTACTCTGTACTTGATTGCTGGACATTACATTGCTTGACACCAGATGTTTTACATTCTTTGGTCAAAGTAAATAAAGATGATTATTGCTGAAGTAAAGAAATTCAAAAATCCCCATCTTCATAAAACAGATCTTCGTCTGCTGCTTGGAAACCGTACTGTCAACTGGATCTATGCGAGCTTTTGAAATGTTTTTTCGCAGTAACAACTGCGATGGGATTTTAGATAAAAAAGCCATCGGTAAAAGATTATTGGGCCACAATACACCTCATAATTATTACACCTCTGGTTATAGGCAATATGTTTTCAAGATCTAGGTTTGAAAATAAGTTTTACCATACAATGATTAGCATGTTGGAGATGTTGATTCACGAAGGGATAGGACAAAATAGAGCCATTATTTTTAAATTTTGCTATTGTCGTTGCGAAGTTTCGGCAGGATGCATTTATCCATTTCAGAATTTTAGCACTCATTGATGAAATGGTTATTGGGGTATAATTCCGGACCGCTGGAAACACAAGCAGTACAATGCAACAGAAAGCCAAGCAAGTATCACATTAAGACTTTGGAATTGTGTGATTCTGCCACTGGAATATGTCTAATTCTGTATTGACATACTTTGTGGAAGAAATACATCATATATTCTTGCTAATGGACTCTACAACAAGTCAGATGAAGCGAGTGTGAAGGTATTTGATTTCTTGCATGGCCAAGGAATTGGGAAGGGCCACCATGTATTTGCTGAGACATGATAACTACACTTGTGGATACACTTGATAACGCTATCTGTTGTGAGTACGGGGCAGTTCATTTATACCGTGGCACACGTCAACATCAACGATGAAAAATTTTCGCACGTCAATCTGAAGGACATCCTCTCCCTCCATCAGCAGAGTAATGCCAGGTGGTATCAAAAATGGTTGATAAGGATCTCCAGATATGTTGGTTGCTTGGCGAGACGAAAAAGGCAAAGAGAAACCAATGTTACTGTTGTGTCCTACTGTGAAACATCAGTTTGAGATGTAGTGCAAGTTAAACAACTTCGACATCACAACTTACTTGGTCGAAAAACCCAAACCAGTAGCAAAACCCAGTACAAATTTTTGTCATGAAATGGATATGACCACTAATGAACGTCAAAAATTGGTTAGGCTTTACTATGGCAATTTTCCAAAATAAAGGAAAAACTAAGTAAAAATGGTGTGAAGAAAATTTTTTACTGGATATATAGAAGGTGTCCTCAGGTAAAATGCCCATATAATTATGTATAGGCCACCAACTCCTCAGGTCATGCTGACTGAGAAGCTCAGATGGTCTTTGATAATTTTTGTCAAAAACAATATCTGATTGAATCAAGTTGACTAGAGCGAGCTCGCTGAAAGGCTGCCTCCATAATCTCCACCTGATCTAGTAGAGTACCAATAAGGTGACAACAATGAAAAAGGTAGGTAAATTCTGTTAGGGAAATGCAAAAGTTAAAAGAATTTTGAGGGGTGCAAAAGCACATTGTGGATTACACCCGACAAATGATAGGAACTGTATACGTGTGGTCTCAAACACCTTGCGAAAGAACGAGTCCGAACCAATTTTTAATGCATTGGTTGCGACACCGACGAAACAGCCCCATCTCCACTTCCAACAGAAAGAGAGCTGTTTTAGGATTGTACGCATAATGAATAGCTGCAAGATTCGCTTCAGCTGTAACTTACTGAAAAGACCTTGACATTACTGGTAAATAAAGTAAATAGATAATGTCAGCTGCTTGTCAAAGGAGCTTATGTTATTCAAAATTTCTGAGATATTTTTGGAATGTGGTGTTGGTGTGATTAATGATTAAAAGATCATTAATAGAGTATTTATTAGCTATTGTGTGTGTTCTTGGTGCTTGTTTTTTTTCTCTGCCATTGGATAACTAATACATGAAAAGTCCACCAAGATAAAGAAATTGAGCTGGGTGTCCTCAGGATTATAGCAAGTTTCCTGGTAAGTTGATAATTTAAAGAAAAGAAATGGTGGCAGGCTTTTTCTGTCTTATCAAATCCATTTTACATTACTCACTAATATATCCAACATATTGAAGTAAACTTTCTTTTATCAAGCTTTAGGCAACAGTTTCATTCATATTTTTGTGTCATCAGAAATGACATATCAGTAATAAAAATTATGTTTAAATTAATAATAATCTGACAGTCTTAAGTTCTCCACAACACTTACAGGGAGGAAAATGAGGAAAAAATTTGCATGACATTTTTTTGGTAAGAATGTGGCATAGTTTGTGATAAATGTAAGTTACCAATAGTGGTAAATATTATGTCAAGTGTGTGGTGGTTCTTACGGGCTTGTTTTTTCTTGTTATTGGATATTACTAGCATAATAAGCACCTTAAAAAATGCATTAAGCGCTTCTCATAGAAACAAGGAATTTGAACAGTATGTTTGATACATGTGGGAACGAAATTTTGATTTGATTTTATTGTCTGACAATCATT
Source organism: Oreohelix idahoensis (assembly GCA_024509875.1). Lineage (NCBI taxonomy): Eukaryota > Metazoa > Mollusca > Gastropoda > Stylommatophora > Oreohelicidae > Oreohelix > Oreohelix idahoensis. Next base: position 99,753 of record JAMPIV010006264.1, read on the forward strand.
TTATATTACTATAATATCTAGACCATACTAAGTAAACTTTCCTTTTATTCAGGCTTTAGGCAACAGTACATTTCATTTGTCAATCAAATTGACCATATCAGTATAAAAAATTACTGTTTAAAATAATTATAAATCTGGGCAGCTTAAGTTCTCACAAACACTTACAGTGGAGAAATGAGGACAAAATTGTTTATTTCAGAGCATTTTTTGGGAAGATGGCCATAGGTGTGATAATGTAAAGTTACCCAATAATGTAGTAAATATTAGTCGGTGTTGTGTGTTCATTAGGGCTTGTTTTTTCTTGTTATTGGATCTACTTCACTATAATAATCGACTTTAATGAAGGGTATTACGCTTTTACCATTAAGAAACAAGAAATTTGAATCATAGAGTTGATAATTTGGAAACAATTTGGAAATTGAATTTTGTCTGGTCAATCATATTTTACATTTACTAATAATCGATCTACCATTATTACAGTAAAACTTTCGCTTTGCTAATTCAGCTTTAGAGCAACATTACATTCATATTATCATTAACATTCGACATATAAATTCATAAAAAGTATGTTTAAAAAGTTAAGTAAAACTACAGAATAAAATTCTACATACACCTACTAGAATGGAAAATGGGAATGCAAAAATTTAATTCGGTCTCACAGTGGTGTATTTTTAAATTCGGATAGTTAATGTGTTGTTAAACCTTACTCTAAGAATCAAGTATAGAAATGAGTACAAAAGATATATACGTTTAAATACACGTACATAAACGAATAGCCAATTGAAAAAATACTAGAAGTTATGATGAACAATTGGAATTGTTTAAGGAGTCAGTACATCAAAAATAAAAATAAATCATACCAGCAAAAAGAAAGGACTGCAAAGAAAAGGATGACACATGAAATTTTACAACCGAGGAAAACAATGAGATAGAAAACGCAAGACAATGAAGAATATAAAGACTAACTCAAGAAGCCGAAAACAAATGTCAGTCAGCATTAGAAGCTTCGCTAAATTAGAGATGCAGAAACCTTGATGTTCAGTACAAAACGTGGCACAATCAATGTATAAGGAAAAAGGACTTAACATGCAGAAAAACACAAGCAGCCACTGGCTGTTCGAAATTAAAAGAAAGAACAATATTAATGGGTGAGACTGAGTGTATAAGAATGGAACGTATCGTTATGTTTTTAGTACTGCAGTATATAAAAAAAGGACACTTATGCTGATTGAAAGGGGAGTCCTGTTGCTCGCACATTGAGGCTATCATTGGGAAATATGGTTGTAAGGGGATTTACTTCTCACTTGCTCCGCAGTGATTCGTGCAATCAGGGAGCTTACTGCAGGAGTATCTGCTACTCGAGGGTTTTATCAATGGTGGTCTACCTTTAGCGCAAGATTTGCTCTTGGCAGTAGATGTGAACTGATGAATGGTGCTTCAGTTCTACGGGAGCGTCTCATAGGGGGATTTAAAGAAGATCAAGTGACTACGTCACTGGCTGATAAGATCCAGACGATCCTAGACCGTGTAAACTGTTTTTATCTTTTCTGACATGCGTCTATATGGAGTTAAAGGATTTTTGACTCGTTCCGATGAGCCCGTCCAGACTGATTTAACTCCAGTAAAATATTACTTTAATAGCTCTGTTATAGGGATTTAACACTTTCTGAGGACCATACTGGTGCAGTTCACTCAAAAATCATTAAATCTAAATATTGCATTATGCTATATTAACATAAAACAAAATTTAATCAGTTTAATTGTCGTGTAAACAATTGTAAAATAAAATAAAAAAGAGTGGGTCTTGAATTAGATTAGAGTTCATTTGAAATGGTCATCACGGGGGATGATGCTGGATAGTAATGATTCTGGACTTTTTTAAAATTAGAGTTCAACTAGGCAGCTCTTTAAGTGCGTACTTAGCTGCCAGTAAGATGTCGGTTGGTTTCTGACTCCAGAACGATGCTTGTGTTCTTTGCAGGTTTGACTGGAATGATTGACTCTCTGTGCACTGGTTCATAGTCTGGTGGCGATTGCAACACGTTTCCTGCTCATAGTATTCGCGGGTAATGGCGAAGTATGGTCCAGCATCTGTTTAGGACTCAGTCTGATGTTGGTGTCTAGGGCTTGGACTGAAGGCAGACTATATTCCACACTACTTGTTCCACGAATATTAGCGTCCTCACCACAATGGGTATCCAGAAAATTTAACCGTACTAGGTATCTTGAAATAAGAGAGAAACAAATACTCCTCCTGAGTATTGGGTTTCCTGACAACAAAAACCAGGTGCCCCCCTGCCTTTTTTAATTACAACCATCCATCAGCCTTAGAACGTTGCCTCTCTCTCTGAGGGTATTAAAAACATATCATTGTTAATCCCAGGTGAGACGGAAAACATCCATTGCATTTATTATTGGTCATGTTTAGCATTTACAGAGTGGCCACTGGTTTAAAAAGGTTAAATGTAATCACAGTATAATCATGTTCTCATACGCCAGCTCCCAGCTCCATATAGAATCGTTGGAACCTACTCTGCTTTTGGTTCTCTATGAGAAACGCCGCCATAAAGCAGATCGCACCACAGTTCTTGGCAGTGGTGGTTATAAACGCATCATTTTAATATGCTGAGGGTTTCGCAAGCCTCCTTTGACTTGGACATCCACATAGTCGATTGCACAATGTTACATAAATGTAAAATATAGAAATGATAAAATTTATCATACTCAACCCCGCAAATATTCTTTGAGAGATATACGACTTCTGTGCTCAAAAGAAATAGTAAAGGGCAACTTGAATTAAGGATACCTCTTACATGTGTTCTGGAGTGTTACTATTACCATAAGACACCCACTAATGACAGTTAGTGTTCAGGTTCCTAGATTCCGCTTTCCGTACGAATAAAAGCACAGTTGTCATTTGTGTAAATTCACAAGATGTCTCAATGATACATTGTCCAGGGTCCTTTTAAAAATGGAATCCATGATCCTAATTCTTATTCTGGCATGTGCGTGGGTTGCCTTTCTTGATCGGAGTGAATTTCACAGTGTTGCTAAACTAAAAAGCGACTTATAGTGGGGGCAATATACAGCTACGCATCGCAGATTGCTACTAGTATATCCAGAGCTCCAATCAGTTTTTTGGTTATTTTTTTTTTTACATCTCAAATTGGCCAAACGCAATACATAGTCTACCCGATTTGCAGATATTTTGGTGTGCACATATTCCCCACTTACCCTTCGTCATTCTTCGAAAAATTTCGGTGCAGCTTATACCAAACGCTAAAAAAATGTGTTCTTTATCAAGTCATCTTTTCATTTATGGTATAATCAGCTTCTGTTTATCCACCGTGACTTCTAATCTATCACAGTAATCTATTTCAAAGGTGAGATAATTATTCTTCGCCAAATCTTGTCGCGGAAATGGTTGGATGCGTCAATAACCTGTGTCTAGCACAACAATCGACAAACTTTCAGCACAAAACGAAACTATTAGTCACTGTTAAAGATACTCGACTTGTGGCATCCCAAGGTTGTTTACGCCATCACTTAATCGCTGGTGGCTACCTACACACTGTCTGCTGCAGAAAGTGTGCAACAACATTTCACTCACAGTACTTTTCAGATGTCAGTAAATGGGTTCAAAACGAAAGTGACTGAGGTAGCATAATACATGCAAAAGATTGGTCGCTGGAGTTTCGGACATGACAAGAATTGAGAGGAAGGGAGTGTAAACAAAGGATATAAAGTAGTCTAGAAGAAGTGAGATGTGGCGGAAAATTGGGGGGGGGGGGTGGGGGGACAATAATGTCGGCGATATAATCAATGAATGCTAGGAAAAGAGATCGGACAATTATGTCATCACTCCTTGATCGGAAGCTGAAAAGGAAATGAAGAAGAAACTTTAACAACAGCAACGGTTTATTGTTAATCAATAACCACAGGTGGTTAGCTTAGCAATTCTTACCAGTGGATTGTCCCTCTGTAATGAAAACTACTCGCGAGGAGTCTCATGAGCCCCAGAGACGTAACTCTGACTTCTATCCCAAATGGTTGGCTGCAATGCTGAGGGATCTCGCTGTAGAACCCCTGATTAGAGCAGAAAATAGCTGAAACACCTGGCTATATGTCGAAGGAGCATAAGACAAATTCCTATGGGGAGAAGTCGCAGAACCAGAGCACAGTATTTTAGCCTCTCTGCATATTTGGAGAGCCTCTTTGGATGGGCAGGGGAATGCAAGCAGTATGCCGCACAGCTTACTTCCTCCTAGCTTGGGACTTGGCGACCTTCAGCCCGTAAGATGTGATGATTCTATCTAATATGCAAGCTAAGCTGGTTGAAACCTTGACTAAACTGGTGCGGTTCATTAGGACTTCAGCATCAGCACGTTTCGGAATGGCTAGAAAAGTCCCAACCGGGAAAAGCCTAGTTATCATACAGTGGTGAGATCAGCGTGTGTCTCAACTGCACCTCAGTCTCGCGGGCCAAATGTGGCCCGCGTAAAAATTGTTGTGGCCCTGCACTCATATAACAAATAGAATTTCTTAAAATCCTCTAAAGAATTATATGGAATGACTAATAACTTTTGAGATTAGACTCAAAAACGTTCCGGTGGAAAGCAATGTGTTTACTGCCTGCAAGTTTTGAATCTTGAGGATAGCGTCCTTAGTTTTCAACACAGCAAATGAAATCTCTGCGAGATATCAATTTGTGGCTTGGGTTTTCACAATAACATGATCTGTTTTGGTCGGTCCTTGGCTAATGCTCGTTATCGCTTCACAATTTATTTGTGTTTTTATAGTGAGTATTCAAACGTCTCGTATAATATTTTTTGCGAATATCTATTAAATATGGATGTTATGGTAATAACACGAAGCTATCTGAGAGATAAAAATCACGAACTGTAGCATGTCTATGTCTTGGTAAAACATGAAAATCTGCTATATAAGACTATGAGGTCACGTCAGTTGTAGCGAAGTCCGAAAGACACGCAACTACTTCTACCTATCTTGCTACCTACAAAACATTGATATCAAGAGCTCTGGTATACATAGTAAATCCACACAGCCCAAACCTTACACTTGGAGGTAAGAAATATAACTATAAATTATATTCCATAGAATTCAAATGATATCCAAGACTCCTGGTAAAGTAACATTTGCGCACACAAAGTCCTCCAAAACCTACGGCGACAAAGGAAGGTAAGAAAAAGTAACTAAAATTATTATCCAAAAGTAATTCAAGTTGATAATCAAGACTCTGGTAAACAGTACATCCACAACACACCCAAACTTAACGCACATAGGAGGTAAGAATATAACTAAAATTATATTCATAGTAATTCAATTGATATAACAATGAGCTCTGGTTTAAATGTAACAAATCAACACATCCCCCAAACTTACTCACAGAATCTGAACGAACGAACGAACCGAGACTTTATTTTCAAAAGGGATAAGAATTGGGGCACAGCAGGCCGCATACTGACAATTCTAGCCCTTCCTCTCACTCTACATCATGTTATACTAATATTCCATTTCATCCTCTACATTTACTTAAAGGCATTAGCTTAATTGCTATTTATCATTATATAAGTAATTAATTACGATTTGCAATAATCTATCTATGAATTAAAAGTGTATTTAAAATTAAAAATAAAAAATTAATAGAAAATTTTTATAAAAAAAAAAAAAAAAAAAAATTAATAGTTAATCGTAATGAAATTTGAAAAATAAAATAAATAAATATAAAAATTAAATAAATTTAAAAAAAAAAAAAAAAAAAGAATCGAATACTTCTTCGTATTGTAAGACTTAGTGGATTCTGAGACAATATTCAGCAGGTATGTTATTAGAAGAAGCTTTGTAAAATGTTCATAGTATCGACGTTGTTGCAACAACTGAATTGACTCAGGGACTTTTTTTTTCTTTTTTTTTTTTTAGGTTCATGCCAAGATGAGGTGGGTAGACAGGTTACTTTCCATTTTACCTTTTCGCATTTCCTTTGCGTGCCCAAACTCAAGACCTAGAATCAGACTAGGAAAGCATAGTTAGATAGAACATAATACGAAAGACAATTAATCTTGTAGGCCAAGGTGTTGAAAATCGGAGGCAGGCAGTCCGCCTCTTGCATTCTTCCAAACCTCTTGGCTCCATCTCTTTATTACTGTTACTCAGAAAAACATTCATCCAGCGTACTGGAAATGTATTAATTTAAGGAGACAAATGCAACAATGTACAAAGGAACGTCATACACAGCATGACATTAGGGCAAGTTACCTAGATCATAAAAGATAATGAATAGAAGTTATTTAAGAGAATATAAAATTAAGAAGAGCTATAGCTTTGTCAGATAGAAAACTAGATTCATTCAAAGCCATATCCATATCAGTAATAATTAGATAAAATGGTACAACACAATCAGATTAGGGTGGGCAAACTAATACAGCTAACTCATAAAAGTATTTGAATAGTTATACGATTGTATGAGTAAGGACTGTGTGTTGTTTTTCAGGTCATTGAGGAAGTATTGTTTCCAAAGAAGCGCCAGGAGACTGAGTAAGCCAAACTAGTTTTAAATAGGAGGTCAAAGGCCTGGGCTTCGGTACGACCTGTTACAATGTTATTTAAATTTAAGTCGCTGACTACGTCTAGTCATTGTATTTTAAAAGCGGCCAAAGATACTTTTGGGAGACTTTCTGTGACAGGATTTTTGTGAATAAACATTCCCTTTGTTAAAAGAGTAAGCGCTTCCTGAGGGGTAATATTTGGAAGATAATTATATAAATCTATACAAACTGTGATTGGGTGTTATATCAGAAGCAGACAAGGTGCAATTGCGCGTTTTTTTGAAGCGATGGAGCCTTCTTGTGTTGGAGATCTAGAATCAACAATCGCCAGATTGTGGAACAATAGAATGAGATGCGATTTGTATAATGAGATATGTAGACACATTATTCCTTGGCCTCTTTCAATCCAGTGAAAATGTTTAATTTTGGCGGTAATTGGTAAACTCTTTTGTGCTTGATTTGCCTTGTGAGGATGCATGGTACATCGTGAGGTTCAGCTTTAGGTGATTGGTCAACAGTGATACATAGAGTTCTGTGTTCATTGTACGTTTTTCAATTTATGAGAAAGATTCCGGATAGTGAAGTAGCATGAAGAGTTTGTTTCAGGCAAGTTTTGTAATTTTTGGTCTGGTTGATATTAAACATACATTTTGTTTTACTAAATATTTAATTTGGGCATGGCAGATTCTCGTTGCTCCACAGTAATAAGATTATGTGTATCGTTTTGTAACAGATTGTTCTAAGTTGTGATGCAATCATTTATGCACATGAGTATAGACAGGTAACAAGTCTATCGGCAAAAATGTCCACATGAATGAGTGTTTTGAAATATAGTAGAATAGTATCATTATGTATACGGTAAGAAATAAGAAAGAGGGTCCGAGAATAGAGGCCGCAATGAGGAACACCTGTATGCGGACACGAACGGTTGGGGTTCGACCAAGCGAATTATTGTACGAGAAGACTATTGTTATCTGTCTGAGCGAGAACGATTTAATTAACTTTACCAATACAGAGCTTAATATTTACTGTTCATTGTTATCTAATCTTTCTGATTAACAATAATAAGTGATATCTATCATATATATCAAAATGCTTTTTTGAGTCTAGTCTACAAATGATTCGCTCCATCATATATTACCGTTATTGATGCTTAAGGTGCCTAATTGTCTATCATCTTTGTTTAAGGCTAGTGTGGGCATGAATGGCTTATCGGGTCCGTAAACTAACCCCGTCGACTGACATGCTCGATTAGCAGTATCGTTTATCTACTAGGAGTTGTAGTTTGTGTTGTTTGTGGATGTGTTTTGTTTCCAGTGGGTTTGGACAGCGACGATATAAAGAGAAAGATGCGGCCTGATAAGGTGGCAGAGATGTGATGAAAAAGGAAATGATCTTGGAAATACGTGTTGAGTCAGAGTTAATTTTGGGTTAGAGGTACTTGCTTACAGATTGGGTAGTGGACTTGGTTAAAGATATCACCTCTTAGTTTCGTGGAAGACAGTATTCAGATACAAGTGAACTCCTAGGTCATAATGTACTGTTTCTGAACTGTTTTTGAGTGATGTGTGAATAGCTCTCGCTGCTAGTGTCCGCAGGGATTTTGAGTAGCAGTGTTAAGGAGAACATAGATTCTCTCGTGACTAGAGTGTGAACGGGGGTGTTTACCCGTGTGGTTCAGTCTATGCAGGTTTTTTTTGACTGAGGTGTCAGCCCTAAGGTGGTTTTTTGGATAATGTAAGCCTGCGCAGTGCTATAGATTTTTTGTAGGCGCTTGATTATTAATATATCTGCCGTAGTAGATGCATACAGTATTTGTGCACTTGATGTAAAGTATAGAAAGATTTGTAGGCCTTGATTATTATATATCTGCCGTAGATGCAGTATTTGTGCACTGATGTGAAGTATAGAGATTTTGTAGGCCTTGATTATTATATATCTGCCGTAGATGCAGTATTTGTTCACTGATGTGAAGTATAGAGATTTTGTAGGCCTTGATTATTATATATCTGCCGTAGATGCAGTATTTGTGCACTGATGTGAAGTATAGAGATTTTGTAGGCCTTGATTATTATATATCTGCCGTAGATGCAGTATTTGTGCACTGATGTGGAGTAGAGATTTTGTAGGCCATGATTATTATATAACTGCCGTAGATGCAGTATTTGTGCACTGATGTGAAGTATAGAGATTTTGTAGGCCTTGATTATTATATATCTGCCGTAGATGCAGTATTTGTGCACTGATGTGAAGTATAGAGATTTTGTAGGCCTTGATTATTATATATCTGCCGTAGATGCAGTATTTGTGCACTGATGTGAAGTATAGAGATTTTGTAGGCCTTGATTATTATATAACTGCCGTAGATGCAGTCTTTATGCACTGATGTGGAGTAGAGATTTTGTAGGCCATGATTATTATATAACTGCCGTAGATGCAGTCTTTGTGCACTGATGTGGAGTAGAGATTTTGTAGGCCATGATTATTATATAACTGCCGTAGACGCAGTCTTTGTGCACTGATGTGAGGAGTAGAGATTTTGTAGGCCAGGATGTGTAAGTGGCCGTATGGTGTGTTAACTACATTATGAAGATTCATGTTTCGATGTAACTGTATTCGTCTAGATCTACGTGATGTTATAATTGTAATAACCTATTAAGGGTTAAAATATCATCAGACGTTTACACCATTCCCATGACTTGGTGTGTTCGCTACTGTGAGTGACTGTCCCAAACCACACTCACCTATCTACACGCTATGATTAATTACATATAACATTTGGAATTCTCCGTCACTAAAAAAACCCGTTTAATTAATCAGTGATTCTTTCTGGTAGTTAAAAAAAAGTCTGTAATTATCAGCGAGAGTCCGTGACCTAAACCATAACACGGGTCTGTAACACCAACACATTACATATCGCGTAACAAGAAGGGTAAATTAGGATCAGATTCTTGAACGCATCATTACAAGTGGGAAGCACTGGAACTTTGTTGTTTTGTTGGCTCTGTATGGTCGTGCTTTAAAGTTCAACTGTACAGCAGGTATCAGCTGACGCCATGTATCCAATACCTCATATCTTTGGCGTGTTGTAGCAACTAGAACTTGGACTTTAATCGAGT
>JAMPIV010006265.1:0-136021 GCA_024509875.1 Oreohelix idahoensis
TTGACCATTTCATGTCTACAAGAATAGAAAATCTGGTTTTAGGACACAGGTAAAAAACAGATGGATAGACAATATTGCAGAAATCGTACGACACCGTGGGCTCACCCTGTGGCACATTTGTCTTAAGAACTAGAACTTTAACTTGCCAATGATGCTTCACGGACAGGAAGAGTGGACTGAAACAAGGAAAGGTAAAGTAAATTAAGAAATGAGATCTCAACAGCAGTTGGCACAGCACTTAATGATAATTATAATCGTCAAACTAATGAGGGACCTATTATGACCAGCCAACCACAGTTTACTACTTGATAACTGGTTGGGTAGTCTGCATGATTTGTTTGTAAAATTTTGTACGGGGGATTTAATTTTTCTTATATATGCGAAAGTGATCTAACTTGAACCTGATGCTGCCTCCTTCATAACCACAATCTATCAAACACTGAGATTTTGCATTAATTATCACCCATGGAAGAAAATATTTGTAAAATAACGAGGAATGGAACAGACTCGAAGTTGAGTTTGCATTTACTTTCTACTCATTATCTGTGACGCCACGAAAAAGGTCAGTTTTTATGACATTTTTTGTAAGGCTATGAAAAACTTTTGGAAAAAAAAATAATGTAATTTTGAGATTTTTACTACTGAAAAAGTTGAGCACTTTGGCAGTAACATTGGCATAAATCCCGAAATCCGTTAAATCACCCTACAATATAATAACGTGTATTTCAAATCTAAATGTATGGCAAGTTTATCCGACATGGTCTGAAGAGTGAACTTTTGTAATGTGATTTTCTCAAAGCGAATTTTTTAGTGATGTGACTCTATTCAGATGACGCTATTTAAAAAAAAAAGTCTCTTATTCACCTTCTAATTAGCTCTTGCCACCATTGCAGATGTTTTCTTAATTCCTGTGGGAGAACTTTGAAGACTGTTACAAACTAAATGAGACTGTTGTTAGATTGTCAGATGATTTTTTTTTGTTATTACAATATGAAAAACTTTGATATAATTCGTTTCAAAAATTTAATTTTTGAGATTGTACTGCGAAATGTCAGCTTTTTTGTAAGTAAAATGGCGTGGGACACAAGCAGTGGTAAATGTTAAAATGGGATACTGGGACTTGTAAAATCATTACTGAAATAGTAAAAAAAATTTATCTGTCCTTTATTCTCAGAACTACGTACCTACATAGTCTCATCAGATTATCCATTACCACATTTTTATAAACTAGGAGTTCTAACAAATTTTCTCTGACCTTTGTTCACTTCTTAAGGAGCGCTTGACACACCTGCACTTGTTCGATCCTGCAGAAAATTGTGCAGCACCGGTTAAACAACTAAATGCGGCTTATGTTGCTTGTCTGATTTTTTTTTTTTAAACAATATGGAAAACTTTTTATGTGGGTTTGAAAAAATATGAATCTTTGAGTATTTTACTACGCAAAAATTCTCTTCATTAACAGGAAAATCACGTGTGGTCGCAGATGTCCTAAAAATGATCTTAAATGTATTTTAAATGATTCTTAAAAATTTGACATGGTCCAAAACGTGTCTAATATAGTAGTTTAACCACTTTTTAAATCTGATTACTCAAAACTTAAGTTTGCAACACATTACTGTACTTGTATCAGGTACACATAACTACCTTTTAAAATATGGAGCATTAAACAAATTTTGTCTGGCCTTTAATACACTAACGAGTGTTAGAGCACTTGCTTCTGTAGCCAAGTTACAGGGTTCAAACCAGGTAAGTGTCATGCTCTGTCTGCCCAGCTGTAAATAGTACATGACTGCTCATGAATTGGGGACAGCAAAGGTAGGGAAGAAGGATTCGTCACCCTTCTCATCCAAAGCTGAGACCTAGTTGTAGGCCGAGCCTGTAATACTTCGCTTTCCTTGTCTTTTGATCACTATCACTGAACATTACTCTTGGTGATCAAACTTCAATCCCTACGGTAGTCTGATATGGAACAGTTTCTCCGCAACCGGTGTGCCATGTCATACTGGTGCTGTGAGTGCTGCCCAGTGTGCGTGACACCAGGCTGAATACAATCATATATTTTTACTAAATTCAATGTTGTGATAAAATATACGAAAGAATCTCATCGCATACAATTTTACTAATAAAAATTATCATCCAGCAGTCCCATCACAAACAAGAAAGTAGAGATCGTGTCTGATGATTGCAGCCAATTTTTAAATACTCACTTACTTAAATATTAAAGTATACCGTGGAATATTTGATGGGCTGGTAATTGGCCATGGATTTTTGAAAGGCACTTAAGTTGCCATGGATTTTTGAAAGAGCACTTAATTGTGCTGTGGAATTTTTGAAGGGCACTTAGTGTGCTGTGAATTTTGAGGCACATAATGTCTTGGACATTTTGATGGGCACATAAAGGTGGCTGTGGAATTTGAAAGGCCCATAAAGTGTGCTGTGGAATTTTTGAAGGGAACTCTTAAGTATGTAGTGAAGTAAAAAGAAAGGTTGCGGAGCACTGTGAAATTGGGGATACCTTTACCTTCATTGACTTCTTAAGGATTCCTGTTGCAGTTTCCTGAGGAGTCTCTGAAAAGACACATAAAGAAACAAGCCTACTGTTTCCTCAGCAATGTCATAACAAGAGGGCAACTAATGTGGAGATTGTTGTTGTTCTGGCAAGGTCATCACGTCAAAGTAAATTTGCTCGCATAACCACTTTTTTGCTAGAGCACTTGATGCTTGTATGTAAGCTTAATGCAAGGGAATGAGCTGTGGAGTGGTGGCTTCTGCTCTAAAAAAAGCAAGAAGAAGACTTCTTAGGAGCGTTAGAATACCACCGCTGCACTTGTTATAGTGGTTGGTTTTATGCACAGTTTTGTTCACATGGTGTAAGTTTGTAATAGTTTTGATACACAACATTCTTGTGACTTTTATGACATAATTGATGGAGCATGGCCTCGAATTGCCCCGGGATCCCTCAGGTGATTTCGAAATATAAAACATCTGCATCTTATTTTGACAAATCAATCGTGTAACCATGCTTAGGACCACTCAGCAATGGACACGATGACCATGGATATGAATCGCAGTTTCATAAACCTATATCAAACATAGTATTCCCCACTAAAACCTGCTACCACCAACACCGTCTAGATTTTGTTAGCTTTATCGCTTTATGTACATTATTTTTAACAATTTTTAAGCGCCGTAATGGCGTTCAGAAATTGCGTATGAAGCAAACTCCCGTGAAGTCCGAAAAGAATTGTGTAAATAAGAATCAAAGATACATTCAATATCGACCGTGTGGTGCGTAAAATGATTAAATTTCACGTCCTGGGATAGGGCTCTCTCGCACTATACATAAATCAGGCCCTGAATTTCACCGAATTTGCCTCCGCCGTTCCATCACATTTCCCCAGAGCGCAAAACCCAGGTGACTCCAGTTTTTAAGTTCTAGTAATTTTTTTTTTCTGCTAAGTAATACATAAATTGGGGGATATTAGTATAATATCTGATATATGAGAGTATGATAATGATTTGAGTTAACTGAAAGTTAAAAAAAGCTGGTGTTTACTGATTATGATGTTTTTAGATAAATACCTCCCAACACATACAAGCCGCCCACCCCACTACACAGCACCCCCTCCCCCCACCACCCATCTGTTGATATGTTTATGTTGTGAAATATAATTTTAAAGATTGTGGAAAGAATTTTATTTAAAATTAATTTGTAAATAATTAAACTGATAACGAATATTTCGCCTCCACCCCCTGCACACCTCGGACAACACAAATGGGGAACCCCCCCAAAGGGAAAGCACCTAACCCCAAACCCCGGCGAAAAAACAAGCATCAGCAGCACTAGTCAAAACCAGTGACACATAAAACCATACCACCCCGCCAAAACTTAGAAACTTCTGCTTCCCCCTCCCTCCCCATCTCCTCTGTAAAGGATTAAAGCAACTTACTTTTTTTGTGTAATACATTTACGTTAATGTCTCAGAATACAAACGTGCCTGATTTTGTTTTAAGCAGTGTTCCTTAACTTTTTTTTATTTTGTGTACCATGGACCCCTTTGATTGTCCAATCATGGCTGTGGACCCCTTTGATTGTCCCATCAAGGCTAATGGACCCCTTTGATTGTCCAATCAAGGCTTTGGACCCCTTTGATTGTCCCATGAAGTTTATGGATCCCTTTGATTGTCCAATCATGGCTGTGGACCCCTTTGATTGTCCAATCAAGGCTACGGACCCCATTGATTGTCCAATCATGGCTGTGGACTCCTTTGATTGTCCGATGAAGGCTATGGATCCCTTCTTGGAAAAATATTTCCATAAAGGTATAATAAAAAATATATAATTTTCAATATTAAGTTCTGTACATGGACCCCCTAGAATCCAGTTACTGACCCTCAAGGGGTCCATGAGTCACAGGTTAAGAACCGCTGTTTTAAAGTGTCACATTAATTATGTATATTTATAATTGATTTTAATTCTTTATTTGTTGAAATATTTTGAAAACACAAGATTTTCGGTTATTACTATTCTGTAACTTGATGTCTTTTTTCAGTAAATATTGATTATGGAAATAATGCCTTGGAGTACTAGTTTGATAAGAGGTTTTTTTGGTTGTGATGTAGTAAGACATAAAAATGAATACATCTGATTATGTAAGACATAAAATGAATACATCTGATTATGTTGTACAAGTCAGTTTTTATGTAAAGTGTATTACATGCAGATCTGTGTTTGTTGATATTATTGTTTAATACTCAGTGTGTAGTGTTATTTCTCATCCACACTTTGCATCACTGTATTATTTTTCAACTAACTTTGGGCAGTTCACACAATGGCTGTCTGATGGTGAGCTGAATCGGTGTTTCTTAAAATATGTAGGAAGTTGGATTCTTGAAGAAGTACTGTTGATTTTTGTGAGCCCCCTTCCCAAAATTATTTTACTATTATTATGCTTCTTCTTGAATCCATAACTGCTGACTACCAAAGTAGTCAGTTACCATCACCGCCTATTGGCATCTTGTAGGGCAGCAATAAACTGTCTCTACTTTGCTTTGATCTGTGGCCCGCCTTTGTGTGGTTCCGCGACTCTGCTTCATGTTTTGCATCTTGGCCTCCATGGTTCTCTGCCAAGTTGTTTTTTGGTCTGCCATCTCTTTCACCTTCCTCCTGGGGTCACTAGCAAAGCAGTTCTCTTGATGGTGTTGAATCTCTTTTGAAGACATGGCTAATGGACTTCCAGCGTCTGCCTACTATGATGGTGTGCATATCTTCTTGATTGCTTAGAGTAAGTAATTCACCAATAGAATATAGAGTAATTAATATGGAGATCTGGAGAAGTAAGTCGCGGAATAGTGGTACATACAGACTACTATCTTTCTTGTCTCGTTTCTAGCACCCTATGAAGCATGGGCCAGTGCTGTGCTTGGCCCTCTTGCAGGAAACCACTTAATGAGCTGTTTCAGTAGGGGTCCATAGCACCTGGTTTTATACCATGCAGTTGGTAGTTCCATGCACAAGCCAGTTTTATAGCCTTTTAAAAACATGCACTGCTCTTTTTGCCCTTAATGTTTAGGCCCAAGGAACCAAACAGGAGATTCAAACTTGAGAAATTCATGGCACCTTGCTCAGGACCGTTTAGTCATAACTTGCCGAGGTTAACAGACTTTAATTTGTTTTGACGTTTGTTTCATGTACAGGGTGGGTCAAAGGTCAAGCACCATAGGCAATTTATTATACAGATGGCTTGAAAAATGTACCATGTTCAGCAATGAAGCAGTTTTTCACCATAACTGTTCACTCATCAGACATAATGCACAACATTGGGTCACTGAAAACCTACACAGGGTAACAGAAGGATGTGCAAAATAGTCCATGAATTATGGTATGGGGTCACTTTTTGAGGAGTAAGATTTAGCAAGAAACATCTCCAGGCTAATGATGACGTGGGCCCATTGAATGGCCACCTAGGTCTCCAGACCTAACTCATATGTATTTTTTTTTTGGGGGCCACTTCAAATCAGTTGTTTATGGTAGCCAATTTGAACATTTAATTTAATTTATATAATACATTGCCTATTGGGGCTTGACTTTTGACCCACCCTGAATATTCAACTGATACAAGTTTGGATATAAACATTTAAAAATAGGGAGCGACTTTTCAGTCACCCTTTAATTCGCACATGATACAAATTTATTTGTAGCTAATATAGGTCATGTAGTGAGTACCTACCCATTTCATGCATCCATCATCTTTGAGATCATATTTGTATTGTGTAAATAACATTGTAATTTTCGCTGTATTTAACCATGCACTTGTCATTATTAAGTAATAAGAATATTTTTACTGTTTAAAAAAAAACAACAAAAAAAAACTTCTAACGATGGGGGAAAATTATTTTAGTTGTACCATTATTGTTGTTGTACTTATTAATTGTACTGTATATTTTCATATTTTATGTTGTTCATATTTCATGTAGTTCTGTTTGGACTAGTTGATTGAAAGAGGTGGTATATACTCAGATCCGGAATTATTCCTATTTTTTTCTCAGAAATGTAGTCAACGAGTGTGTGTTATTTCGAGCAATAATTCATTGTAGTGTCTTAGTAAACCTTCAGACTGTGACTGTGTTGTATTTAGAATGTAGTAAATGTAGGAGAAAAACAGTGACATAGGACATTAACATGTCACTTTTAATGCAACATTTAGCACTGAGTAAAATACTTGTGATTGTGCAAGTCCTCCTCCTGGCATTGCTGGTACCTATTGGTTGACATTAAGAGTTTTGACGAGCAAGAAACCCGCTATAACATGGCGGGAAATAATAATGTTGTGTCCTTTCTGCTGTATGTCCTTATGGCGGCACTAATTCTCCTTTGGTTATTTCATTCATTTTCCTTCAGAAGTAAATCAGTGACATGCGAAGAGTGGCACAAAAGCATAGAAGCTTCATCAATGATGAGCAATGTTGCTTCTCTGGCTTAATAAATGAAATATAAGACGGAGATGATTTGCACGTTGAACTTTGCTTAATATAAATGAGGAAAATTCCAGAAATGTCAGAAAACAAAAACAAAAAAATGAGGGGTGGGGGCACATGAATATTTCTGAAACACCCACCCTGAAGAGATGGAAAGAAATTTGTGTTATTTCACTGGGCATGCAATTTAATTTATATGCTAAAGTGTGCAACTGTTCAGAAAATGCACCATAAACAGATTACAAGTTCGTGCGACTTTGTTACAGATGAAACTCTAAGAAAATTAGGAGACTGAATTTTTTTTTTGTGTGTCTTATGTATGCTTAATTCATTTTGTATTGTTTCTGTGCCCTCGCTGTGTTGATTTGAGACAACTCCGATAGGCGCAGCGGATAGTTGCTGGGTTTCAAGTTTGAAACTGGGTAGCAACATGCTCCATTCTATCCAGCTGTAAATGGTTACCTGACTCTGCTCTTGGGTTAGGTAAGGCAAAGGCAGCGAGTAAGGGAACTGGTCACCACCAGCTGAAAAAGCTGGACCAATTAAAGGGAAATATGTAATACTTCACTCCCCTACAGCAGTATCGGCTTTGGGGTTACCTTTTTCTTTTTTCTTTTTTTTTTCAACTGCCCTGCATAGGAGAGACTAGGAATTTGTTCTCATAAATGAGATTTAAATTTAGTAATGCTCAGCTCTGGCTGTGAACATCTTGTGGGGCCACAGCCTAGTGGTTTAATGATGTGTCCCATGTGAGAGAGAAGGTTCCTGGTTCAGCTCTAAGCTGAGCAATTACTGAGTTTAAAAAAAGAAAATTTTTGCTTTTTATGTGTTTTTTGTTGTCATTTTTCGTTATGAATTGTTGATATGTGGAATGCCTTTAGTTCTCTTTATTGTATATATTCACAAATAGCTAGTAACACCTATTAAAAAACATGTCATTTTTAATATTGTCTTTTGTGTTTGATTTTATCTTTAAAAATTGTTTATGTTTGATTTTACCTTTAAAAATTGTCTTGTGTTTGATTTTACCTTTAAAAATTGTCTTGTGTTTGATTTTACCTTTAAAAATTGTCTTGTGTTTGATTTTACCTTTAAAAATTGTCTTGTGTTTGATTTAACCTATCATTATTCATTTTTGAATAAGTGATTGGAAGAAATAATTGAGGCCCTAGAGATGTGGATATATAGAAGAATGGGGCACGTCACATGGAAAGAGAAGAAAACATAAAGAGGTCGTAGAAAGTTAGGAGTGAAAAGAGAATTAATGACGGAGATAAAAAGTAGACAGCTGAAATATTTTGGTCATATAAAAAGATATAACGCCTTGCTGAGGCCATAACATTAAGAACCAGAAGCTGGAACAGACAGGCATATTTACATACCTAGGATGCATAGTAACACCAGATTGGCGGAGCAGGCAAAGAGTCAACAACAGAATGAATAAAGCGAGAACCGCCTTTGCTAGTCTAAACAACATCATGAAGTCCTCTCATAGCACAAACACCTAATTAAGATTATATGAGAGTTTTGTACTTTCTGTGCTTCTCTATGGTGGCAGAATGCTGGAGAGTAACATAGAAGGAAATGTCGAAATTGTCCTCTTTCCACGCAATCTGCCTAAGGAAATTATCCGAATCTTTTAGTCGAATACCATCACCAACCAAGAACTGCTTACTCAGAGAAACCAGGAGGATATGCACACCATTATAGCTGGCAGATGCTGGAGCTGGGTTGGCCACGTCCTCAGAACAGACACCAATTACTTCACAAAGCCTACATGTTCTCACTCTCCAATCCACCTCACTAAACTTTCTATCTAACTATTCATAGCTCTCGTTCAGAGAATTCAAATATTCAGGAAGTGGTGAAGAATACGGTAGCTGCTTAAATTGGTCCCCCGGAGCTGAGTGGTACGTACCTGCCACAGCCAACCAACACAGTAAATGTGGTTGAAATGCGTCTGAAGACATTGGTAGTGCAAATGCAGTTATAAAAACTCTCGGATTTTCTAAGGTTTGCGCAAGATGGGTTCCTCGAAGTCTCACAAATGACCACCGATTGCAAAGGAAAGCAATTTCTTCTGAATTGTTGGATCGTTTCAATGCTGATGGAGAGAACTTTTTGGCTAAGATCGTTACAGGCGACGAAACATGGGCACATCATTTTGAACCTGAGACAAAAAGACAGTCACTGGAGTGGCATCATCTGCAATCACCAAGGAGAAAGAAATTCAAAACAATTCCTTCAGCTGGAAAGGTCATGATCACTGTCTTTTGGCACATTGAAGGTGTGATTCTTGTGGACATTATCCCAAGAGGAGAGACAATCAATTCGCAAGCTTACATTAAGACATTTAAAAAACTCAATCAACGTTTTTGCAGAGTTCGGCCGCACAAGAATCCAGCCGACCTGCTTCTCCTTCACGACAATGCGCGCCCTCACACAACTCTAGCAACACGGGAAGCAATCATCAAATTGGGTTGGACTGTACTACCCCATCCACCCTATAGTCCCGATTTGGCACACTCTGATTTTCATCTATTTGGTCCACTTAAAGATGCACTCCGTGGGACAAGGTTTGAAGATGATGAAGGAGTGATTCATGCAGCGAAGAAATGGCTACATGATCAAGACAAAATCTGGTACGGGCTAGGAATACATGCACTTGTTTCGCGCTGGCATAAAGCCGTACAAGTTGATGGGGATTATGTTGAACAATACCGATGTTTACATGACATATCTATGTATATTGTGTATAAATTTCATGCTTTTTGAATAAACAGCTCCTGAGAAAAACGAAGTGGTGCATTACTTTCTGAACGTCCCTCGTATTTTAATTTTATTTAAAACATTGAGAATTGTATTGCAGGGCAGAAATATAAAAAATGCAATAATGCCTATTTCTTTACCCTGATGAAATAAAGATTTCGGTCGTTCGTTATTTGTTTGCTTTCGCGTAACTACATTTATTTCTTACATAAAGTTGGTGGTCTGTCTCAGGCTTCTCTCATCGCTATACAATTTCTTCAAATATGTTTGTGAAGTTAATACTAATACTGTCAGTCTGCTATTCTCATTAAGCCGACAGTTTTAGAGGACATGTGTTGAAGGTGTATATTATCCACCAATGTTGAATGTAGATGTAGAATGTGGATGTATCACCACTAGACACCAGAGATGATGAAGGCGGAGAAGTATGGTGTCTTTGGTCTGGTTTGTGTACATGATGTAGATGTGGAGTCAAACAGGTAGGAGTAAAGTAGAGTCCACACAGGACGTCACATAAACTCACGACGTAGAAAGTCAATGAACGTTGTAACTGCTAGTGACGTTTCCATCATTTATTGGGACGCCACAATGACAAGATGTGTAGACATTAACATGTAGAACAGTCTTCATTATATCGACATAGTCAGTACAACATTCGACAGCAGACAGCATAATAATGGTGAATCAAATCATGGGCTTCAATGCATCATAATCGACTGTAAATGTATTCAGGTGTGGAAACCATCATCCTTTTCTATAACAGTCGATATCTTTATAAACGTATAAATGCAGGAGATTAAATTCCTTCTCCTTCTCTGACCTCCAGCAAGACAGGCATGACTTCTGGAGTATCAAGTAATGTCCTCTGATTCCCTGTAATAACAACGGTATCAAACCTAGACTGACGTGGAACCGCAGAGCAGCAAAGTCCAACAAGCAGATAGCCTTTAGGACATGCATCAACCCGATGCATAACAACATGGTGATTCGTGAGTTGAAAACTTCTCATAACGTCGACCCTTTCCCGCCCAAGGAAAGTTGACAACTAGGCACAAAATGTCAATCATAAAAGTTAGCGACAATGACAATCAATGTAGAGCAATTACCTTCTCATCAAGAATAAATACACAACTCACTCGCCTCCAGGCGCTTTGAATCACAAAGGGAAAATATCATCTGAGATGAACACTATAGAGGACTTCCATTTCCCGAACAATATAATCATGACAGACGCTGAAAATGCGTCTGTCTCACTCGACAAAATCTGTGACACTCTCTGGGCGGAAGCTGGTACAAAAACCACAACCAAACAACAGACATGCGCAGAACCGTTTGATTTGAATACAATTCACACAACGTCGAAGCTATGGGCACATTCTAAGAACTACACTTAAAATCGAGCCTTATAAGGATAGGAAATAACTATCGACGCAGGTTAACAAACGTTTACAAGAAAAGTGAGCCTGAGCGCTCCATAAATGGACATGACCCCACATCGGTCAACTTACAATAATACCGGCAACCGAAGGGCATAAGAACAGGTAACCACCTAAAGTAAAACGTAACTCCAATTCCAAGAGTTATATACCTTGCATTAGAAAAAAATTGAGTACACAGATAACATAGTGAAATTCTTACATAAAGTTGGTGGTCTGTCTCAGGCTTCTCTCATCGCTATACAATTTCTTCAAATATGTTTGTGAAGTTAATACTAATACTGTCAGTCTGCTACTCTCATTAAGCCGACAGTTTTAGAGGACATGTTTTATTGTTTGCTTTCCTTTCCCACATGGACACATGTCTGCATGCACGATTTATAATTTATTGAATTAATGGTATTTGAATCTGCAGTGGTATGTTCTCAGTCTGAATGTTATCACTTGATCTTTTCCTGGTGTTACGGTGGGATATATTAGAGGATCATGCATGTATACGCGAATGATAGCAGGTGTTCATTCAGGACATTATGGTCAGTACACATAACAAAGCCGGTAGGTGAACAGGTCCACGGGAAAACATGGTTGACATTTAATACATAAAGTCACTTCACAATAGTATCCATCAACACATCAAAAGTACATAGCAATGGATAAGCGTAGTAGATTATCCCTCGTCCGTCAATAAGTTTCAGACGTTAGACATCTTTACGTGGCATATAATATAATAATGATGCACTACTCTCATCTCCACTCAATCCTGGCCGTTGTACTAAAGGTTCGGGCAATCCACGAAAACCAAAGTAATGCGGCAGAAGAAATCAGGGCAAACCAAATATTAGTTGCCTCATATCTCAAAGTTACACTTGTAGTAAATTATGGTATGAACTTCTAGATAAGTTCGTGAACCATCTTACACATAACGTGGCGGCCTCATAAAAATCAATAATGCCACAATGGATATATTCATATCACGCTCCATTATCCCGGAGCTCGAAAAATTACATCCCTCTTGGACGCAAACACAAAGACGGAAGCCCAATTAATTTACACACTGAACCCCACGACATGTGACCGAAACGTCACTAGTTGACCGTCGCTCAACACGGGTGAACGCATCGCTCACCACGGGTGGACGCTTCGTGCAAACCGTAGTTTGACTACAGGCGAACACAATTCCTCACATAAAAATGGAAATGTGCTAGCGTGTAGTAACATGTCACACTATTTTATCTGCATCTCAAATCTATCCTTAACATATCACCCCCTTCGCGGTGTAAAAAAAAAAACAAATTTATTTGTTTTTTTTTTTTTCAATTCAAATATTTCCTATGCGGAAATCTCGGCCAAAATTGATCATATCACAAATATTGAGCCATATCGAAAATAATCTAGTCGCAGTCAGTCTGCATAATGTAACTTATCATTACATAACATGCTAGATGAATTTGTCATCAGTCATAAACAGTCATATGTCAATAAGTAACAAGTCATATACAGTCGATATTCCAATGATGTAACAAAAGAATACATAAATGTATGATCATGTGAGTTTACAATAACCATATCAAAAATAGCATGCATATATGAAAATGGTATGAGATATATAAAATAAATAAAAACAAAAAATCCAAATCAAAAATTCAAAAATGCATGAATAATAATTAAAAAAAATAATTTAGAAGATTATATCTCCAAGTAACAATGCTATCAAAAATCCTAAATTAAGCTTAAACGCAATTCACGCATGATATGAATCAAATAAGATATGAAACAATGCGATATGAAATTAATGTAACTAAAGTACATGAATATCTCACAAAAAGAGAAAGAAGAGAGAAAAAAAAATAGTACAAGAACGCAAGGATAACTAATTAACACAATTATTACATTACTTAATTATTCTGCTCTAAGTACCTTTGTACGTTGGAAAGACAAGTAATGTCCAAAACAAATTTGCAATAATACAATCATACTCCAAACTATCCGTGTTAGGAGTAGATTTCTGGTACGGTATTAATATAGCAATCTTAATTAATGTGAATGTGCCTTCCAGAATAATAACATGATGTTTTAGTTGGAAATTGTTCATGTCTGTAAGTAGTATAACACTGTTCAATGTGCCACTGGTTAAAGTGAATAATGATTATCTCAAAGTCGTTTAAATCACAAATGTTAATATGAATGATTTGGAAATCAACTTAGTGTTCGTGTACTCATCGCCCGTTGTCATAATGACTACTAGTGGGTAAACACCATGGCTTCACACATGTATAATATAAAGTCAATTAACTAAATGAATATGAATTTTCAGGTTCGAGCTGTGGGCATCTCGATAAAGCATCTGCGACCACATTTGCAGACCCTGGTATTGCCTCGATTTCATACTGAAAAGTTGAAGCAGGATGGCGAACCGGGCTAGCTTTGGGTTCTTGTGATTCGCCTTCTTCAATGAGGAAAGGGATTTCTGGTCCGACTGTATGATGAAAGGTGCGCCCAACAAATATCTCTCAAGCTTGACTACCGCCCAGATAACAGCCAGCAGCTCCCTTTCTATAACTGGGTACTTCCTTTCTGCATCATTGAGCTTTCTGGATATGTAGAGGGTTGGATGTAATCTTCCCTCGAACTCTTGCATCAGTGAAGCGCCGATACCTTTTGAACTAGCATCTGTGCAGAGATAATAAGTCAGATTTGTATCTGGTAACCTCAAAATAGGTGGTACAGAAAAAATATTTTGAACATAATTTAACGCAGCCTGGCACTCTGGTGTCCAGTGCACGTGGTTCGGTAAGCCTTTTTTAAGCAAGGCAGAGAGGTCTGCAGTGATTGAAGACAAGTTCGGTATAAATTTACTATAATACTGAATCAAGCAGAGAAGACTACGAACTTGCTTCTTAGTAGTGGGCACAGATAATTTTATGATTTTGGAAACATTCTGTGGCACGGTCTGAAGAAAACCGTCACCCACCTTATGTCCCAAGAATGAAATTTCCTCAAAGGCAATAAAGATCTTTGAGGGCTTGGCTGTTAGGTGATGGAGACGTAAAGTGTCCAGAAGAGAATGTAAACCTAAGAAGTGCTCCTCCCAAGTGGAACTGAATAGACAGATGTCGTCTATATATGTGATTATATCGGACCGATGAGAGAGAATTTTTCTCATCATACGGACAAACGTTGCCGGGGCGTTCATAAGTCCGAATGGCATTACGTTCCACTGATAAAGACCCTGTTGTGTAGCAAAGGCAGTGAGTGGTTTAGCTCTGTCAGTCAAGGGAACTTGCCAGTATCCCTTGGTAAGGTCAATTTTAGTAAAGAAAAGAGACTTGGCGAGACGAGATAAAAGATTTTCAAGTAGAGGTAAGGGTTCAGCATCGAAGACTGTGATGTTATTCAGCTTCCGGTAATCTACACACAATCTGATATTTTTGTCTTTCTTACGAACGATGACCATAGGTGATGAGTAAGGGGCATTGGAAGGTTCTATAATTCCTAAATTAAGCATTTGTTTTAATTCTTCTTCAACCTGGTGCTGGTAGTGAATAGGGACAGGATAGGGGCGTAGACGAATTGGTCGATCATCTGTAAGGACGATGTCATGCGAAATAGCTGTTGTACGACCTGGGATGTCTGTGAGGACATCTGGAAAAGATTCTAGAAGACTAGAGACTTGGGAATGTTGTTCAGAAGACAAAGCTGGACAAATAGCGACATCCTTCCATGTCTCAGTCGATTGAAGAGGAAAGACAGGTAAGTTCATGGGAATATCCGGAAAAGAGGATTCTTCCTCCTGAATTACCGATAGCGCTGAGTAGTAAGTAGCAGGCCTAGGGTGCTCATCAACTGCTTGAAAGATGGCTTGAAGATGTTCCGGTCTAGTGTGGAATTCTTTAAGCATGTTTATGTGAAAGGTCTTCCTTTTCCCTTTTATATCTAAGATGTGGTCAACATCAGAAATGCGTGACAACACTTTATATGGGCCATTCCAAGCAATTAAAAATCTATTTTCTTTCCTTGGAAGCAATACAAAAGCTTCATCGCCAGGTAATAGTTGACGTAATCGTCTATTACGATTTTGGAACTGGCGTGATCTTGCTTTAGCAGCCTCTGAAGAAGCTGTAGCCAGTTGGCAGGCATCTATAATGTTACGCCGGAGGTTAACGACGTATTCATACGATGACTGGATGTCCTGAGTCATCTCTGAGTCTATGAGTAGGTCCTTAATATGTGACATGGGACCTCGAGGTTGAGCTCCAAACACAAGCTCAAAAGGCGAGAAACCGGTCTGTTCATTTGCTACCTCACGGTATGCGAACAGTACGGCGGGTATAACCCTGTCCCAATCTTGAGGATATTTCACTGTAACCTTTCCTAATAACTGCTTTAACGTCCGGTTAAGACGTTCCACCATGCCATTGCTCATCGCATGGTAAACACTACTGAGAGACCTGTCGATATTGAGGCGTTTCATAACAGCAGTCATAGTGTCAGATACAAATTGGGTACCTCGATCTGAAAGAAGTTTTCGGGGAAAACCAAGTCTAGAAAAAATCAAGAAGAGGGCATCAGCAACGTCATTAGTGGTGATGTTCTTAAGAGGAATGGCCTCCGACCATCGAGTGCACATGTCGATACATGTGAGCACATACCCGTGTCCCCTAGCGGACATAACAGGTAAAGGACCGATAATATCAACGGCCATTTTCTCAAAGGGGCGTACAGGTATATCACACGCCTGAATTGGGGCCGTATGATAGGCTCCTCTTGATTTCACCTCTTGACAAATAACGCAAGAGCGACAATATATGGAGGTGTCTCTGGAAATTCCCGGCCAAAAGAAAGAGGACAAAACTCGAGAACGCGTCCTAGAGTAGCCCATATGGCCAGCACAGTGAGAATCATGTGCATGTTGTAAAATGTACAGACGAAATTTTTGGGGAACCATTACCTGATGTCTGATTAAAGATGTATCTTTAAAATTCCTAACCAATACATCATTTTTAAGTGTGTACCACTGTTTTGGTGACAAACTATCTTCAACGTAATCATTATCTTTAACTAATCTAAAGAATTTCTTCAAAGAGTTGTCTTCTCTTTGAAGTTTGATAAAGGATTGTTTGTCTATATCAGAGTGAACGTGAAAATTGTCCTGAGTTTCAGGATCGGTATCATCATTTTCCTTTGGTGCCTTGGCCTGGGCATGCGTAGTAACTGCAGCAGCAGTTGATAAATTTTGACGTTCCCATTGATCAATTTGTTCGGGTGAGCAATCATTGCTGCCGTGTATCCGGCCAAGTGTGACATCCGCTATTGGACTTCTTAACAAACACACTTTAACCTTGCCTGTAAAAAATGGTGAATGAATATCCACCACGGCAGTGGGATAAAATTCCACTGTCCCGCCAAAAGTTACACATTTAACAAAGTCACCCGTTGCATGAGACGGATGTACTAATGACTGTCTCACTCCGACAGTCGTGCAACCAGAATCACGGAGTACTGTAACTTGAATGCCATTCAATAAGCCTCTATGAAGCTGTAGTACCCCTGTGCCATCATTCTGCTGATGAAGCAGTAACTGCTGGGAGCGGATGACCACATTTTAACAAGGAAGTCACATTAGACTGGAATAGAGTTTGGCAATCTGGACACTGTGAAGCAGTATCAAAGTCAAACGAACAACATGAAGCTGAATGATTAACAACATTGTTGTCCTGCGCGTTCTCAGGTGTAGCAGCAGTGTGTGCTGAGTTGGCATGGTAGTTCGAATATGCATTTTTTCTAGAGCGTGATCTATGTCTCTGATTGTAAAAAGAGTTATTTTGACTCCTGTCATTATTTCCTTGGTTCCTATTGTTGTTTCCTTGATTTATATAGTCTTGTGACCTATTACGATGTGAGAAATTTTGGTTATTGGGTTCCCAGTTATTCCAATTCTTATTATAGTTACCAAAATTATCCTTCCTTCCCTCTCCTGAGTTTTGTTGGAAATTACCTCTGTTTTGGGGTGAATAGTTCCTATATGGTTGTCTACTTCTATATGGTTGTGAGTTATTGAATTTACTTGGTTTGAAATTCCCATCAAAACTGTGGGATCTTTGTCTATAATTGTTGTGGTTCCAAGTTTTAGCTGCGGCAACAGGTAAAGCTTCCTTAATATGGTTGTTACTGACACAAACTCCCGGATGTGCATTACAATATTGCCTACATAATTCCTCCATTGAACTCAAACTCGACGGCTTCCTTTCCTGTAGATATTCTCGCAGTGGTCCACTTACGGAAGACAAGACTTTGTCTCGCAATAACAAGTCCTTTAGGCCCTCATAATTCTCTTCAATGCCGGAAAGTTGTATCCATCTATTAAATGTTAGTCGAGTTGCAGCTACAAACTGTGTAAAATCTTTACCAGTTTCAGGAATCATATGTTTGAACTTCATACGATAACCTTCCGCGTCTAACTGATGAAGTTTTAATAATAATATTTTAGCAGCATCATAATTGCGTCTATTCGGCCCGTCCAATTGGCACAGAGCCGTTAAGGATTCACCAGTCATTAAATCCATTAATCTTGTACACCAGTGAGACCTATCAAGATTATTTTCTTCACAAACGTTTTCATAGCGTTGTAAGAAGGACGAAATGTCGTCTATTTCTGGCTTAAACACAGGCAAATGAAATTTAACAAACCCGCTATCGTGGTTGCTAGAGGAACCTCTATGTTCAGAGTCATCATTTTGTTTACTCTGATGTTGCACTTTTTGTTCTTCAATACGTAAAGTCGCCATTTTTTCTTCATGTGCAAGTTTTGCTGCTTCAGCAGCTTGTTGCAACTTTTTCTCTTCATGTGCAAGTTTTGCTGCTTCAGCAGCTTGTTGCAATTTTTTCTCTTCATGTGCAAGTGTTGCTGCTTCAGCAGCTTGTTGCAACTTTTTCTCCTCTACCTGTAATTGCTGTTCTGCAATCCTTTTGTTCTCTTCTGCAAGTAGCTCTGCTTTTCTGAGCTCTCGCTCTTCATACCGTGCATCTCCTTGTCTTTTATTTTCAAGGGCTTCTTGATTTTCTTTGGCATTGAATTCCGCTTTGGCAAAGTCCATTAATTCCTTCGCTTTGTAACCATATTCTTGGCCCACAGTAATAAATTCCTGATACTCCATTATTTACTTCTTCGGTATCTTACTATCAATATTATATATTATGTAATAAATGTATCTCGATTAGTCCGTCAATACCAATTCACTAACTTTGTGCTTTGCAATATTATCAATGCAAATAGATTCTTAATATTACTAATCAATAACAAAATAGTATAGTATGACAGATCAACAGTAGTAAAGATACGAGGGAAACGAGAAAGAGAGGAGAAAAAATGTAATGTACAAGAATAGAATTGATGGAACTAAACAAAAATACAAGTACAAGTGATCAAGACAATGTAATAATAGCAGCAAGTAAACGAAAAAGAATGCAAATAGGAAACTAAGGAGAAATAACAAATAGAACAGACGTACTGCTTAAAACAAAACAAAAAACAGGACAGGACCTGTAACAATATATATAAATGTAAACAAGTGATAGAAGGTTAGACTAGCATTACGAACAGAATGGTTGTCAACTAAGGAGAAGAAAACAAAACCAACACACTACAAAAACTGACAACTAAAAAGACGGGGCAGCACACCTAACAAATTAGGTCACACTAAACAGGCAGTGAACCACGTCGGTGAGTAAACTCAGGCCGGAAATTTCACTGCTTGAGAAATGTAAGCAAAACCTATAGAAATATCTGCTGAGCGGTCATTTTACAATGACATGTGTCGCTAACAACAGATTTGTACAAAGACATAGAACAAGAAAACGAATAACACAGATGTAACAAAAAGGCTTACACCATGGCAAAGATACAAGAGTGTATTAACAGGCACTTATCTTATCGTAATCCGATCAGATGCAAGTCCGGAAAAAGGTGTCAACACTGGAAAACGCTGTCCCTCAATACAAGTGAAGCACGGATAAAATGTAAATAGTACACGGTTTCAATCAGATGGGCATCATGAACTGTGTAGATCTTGAAACGTTGTGTTGACTTGGTACAAAATAACTTGACATCGCCGTGGCAGGACTTGAAACTTGAAAGAATCTTATAAACGTTATGATGTAGACTGGAACACGAAATAAACTTGGAAACTGGTTGGCTTGAAATTGTAATCTTGAACGTAACAGCGAACAATAGGACATTGAAACTGGAACATTGGATATGCGCAGTGGCAAAGTTCGTTATCCAACTGGACCCGTTGGCAATGACTGAGTTCATGAGGTGGTGTGTTTACAATACCACGCTAAACAGAGGTGACGATCGAATATACAGATTAAATGGCAGCTGTAGATTTGCAAAGTACGAAGGTATACTTGCTTATGTGAATTTGAAAATTATGCCCTGATGAAAGTATCGATCCAAAACCATACAGGCCCACCAAATTATATGGTGTTACGGTGGGATATATTAGAGGATCATGCATGTATACGCGAATGATAGCAGGTGTTCATTCAGGACATTATGGTCAGTACACATAACAAAGCCGGTAGGTGAACAGGTCCACGGGAAAACATGGTTGACATTTAATACATAAAGTCACTTCACAATAGTATCCATCAACACATCAAAAGTACATAGCCATGGATAAGCGTAGTAGATTATCCCTCGTCCGTCAATAAGTTTCAAACGTTAGACATCTTTACGTGGCATATAATATAATAATGATGCACTACTCTCATCTCCACTCAATCCTGGCCGTTGTACTAAAGGCTCGGGCAATCCACGAAAACCAAAGTAATGCGGCAGAAGAAATCAGGGCAAACCAAATATTAGTTGCCTCATATCTCAAAGTTACACTTGTAGTAAATTATGGTATGAACTTCTAGATAAGTTCGTGAACCATCTTACACATAACGTGGCGGCCTCATAAAAATCAATAATGCCACAATGGATATATTCATATCACGCTCCATTATCCCGGAGCTCGAAAAATTACATCTCTCTTGGACGCAAACACAAAGACGGAAGCCCAATTAATTTACACACTGAACCCCACGACATGTGACCGAAACGTCACTAGTTGACCGTCGCTCAACACGGGTGAACGCATCGCTCACCACGGGTGGACGCTTCGTGCAAACCGTAGTTTGACTACAGGCGAACACAATTCCTCACATAAAAATGGAAATGTGCTAGCGTGTAAGTAATATGTCACACTATTTTATCTGCATCTCAAATCTGTCCTTAACACCTGGTAATGTGCAATATGCTGCTGTTTTATGTGACTTTGGGTATTCTCTGTGCAGTTAAACAAATTTTTTTTTAAATTTATTATTGTTTTTACATCTTCATATGTTTCTCTGTCGTCAGTTCGAGTTTTCCTTCCTACTTCATTGGAAAGTCTACAAGTCATCTCGTTATCAAATATCTTCCAGGGGGCAGGAATCCAGTGTACTTTTACTTTATTGAATAAATGACTGGTTTCCTTTTGTTTTCTTTAGCCTTTGTTTTTTTTTCCATTAGGGCTTCTGAGATGCAATCTAATTCACGGTTATTATGGTTCCATAAGGCAACTTTGACTGACAGAGAATCTGTGAGAAACAATCTCTGCTCTAGCATAATCTTTAATACCCACGATGGTTAATTCAGTTGCTTTCAGTGCTTCTGAGCTTTGAAGTTGTTTCAGAATTTGCCAGTGGTCACTGAGGTGTGGGTTTCTTGTACATTTCCTGAATAAGAAGTGAGGGAAATACGATGCTGTTGGATACGTCGAGGAAACCAGCTGATATCATTTAAAGGCAGTCCTTGCTCCGGAACGCCCTCTATAGGGTAAGAAAAATTGATTGAACCCTTGTGACAAGTCAAATATTCGATTGTTATATTTTTCTATGACCTCCTTTAACTGACTTCTGTGTCCTTTCTTTTATTTTTTTCTCGTCCGATCCTTATCGTATTTTTTCGTTCTCATCGACCAAAGGTTTTCTTGTCCTACTTCGTTACTCACTATACGATAACGGGCCGCTTGACCTGTTTTGCAGCCACATAGACGTGTTTGTGTGATGATGGTATTCATATATCAACCTTCGCTCAAGACTACTCTTGGCAGAGACATAAACAGAAGAATGGTGCTTCTACTTTAGGGAGCCTCACAGGATTTTAAAGAAAAACAAACGTAACAACTGAGATCATCTAAACTGTCATAAACTTATTATTCTTCTGCCCAATCTGTGAGAAAATATTGATTCTCATTTTCTGAGGTTTCTGTCACCACTCGCCAGCTGTTTTAAACTATCAGACATATTCCACAGGTGTTTGTTCAATCAACTCGTCTGAAGTCTTGTGATATTTAGTGCATTGACGAACGGCTTAATCCATCTGGCTACGCAATGAATCTGACGATTTAACCAGTGTCATGAATCGGTGTAAAACTGCTGATTTATTACTCCAGCAAGCCCGTTGTCACTTACCTTCGTTATGTGTCGGAGAAATCTTCGTCTTACGGGAAAATCCGTTGGACAGGAATATAGTTCTGTATTTGAGCCAAGTAAATTTGCAAGCAAAAACACTCGATTTGGCGCATATCTAGGCGTACATCTAAGTGAAGACTGCATGGAATGGAATCATAGTTTTCCCCATAGGGTAGAACCATTGCGAAATCTATGGAATATTGTCTGAAATCACTACATGATATTATTTTGGAGACATTGTGAAATATTGCTACAGGATCCACACATCAATCTGGCGAGCTGAAAAATCGATTCGGGGGGAGAAATTACCCAGCATGCCTTCCGATACGCCCGCTCAGCCAGTATATAAGGATCCCGTTACACGCCCATTGAGGCATATTGGGAATATGGTGTTAGGCCCATATTTTCTTGGCCATCGGCACACTAGGGGTGATGTGGTCAGCATCATGACGGCCACCTTAACCTTTCCAGAGTTGCTCTGGTACCTTGAGGCGTACTTAAAGTATTTGGCACCCGGGGCGGATTCTGCCGTTGGCACCCCGTCCCATAAAGAATGACACTTGCAAGCATACTTTTAACAGTAAGTACTATCATAAAAGTGTCCGATAGCACCCCTTTCCTAGCTGTCACCTGTGGCGGTCCGCCCCCTCGCAACCTACTTAGTACGCCACTGCTGGTACCCTTTACATGAGATTGGGTCGACCCCGGAGCCGTTTGCGGTCTAAAAAATCCCACCTCAACTGGTGATCGAACCATGGACCACCGAGCTAGGAAGCCACTGCAAGCCAGTATATAATGCAGCAGTGAAATTCAAATCGGACACAGTAGACCAGCTTGTAAGATTAGAACATGATGTAAAGCTAGGGTTCAAGAGGAAAGAGAAAACAGTGGCAGTCTTTCTAGACGTAGCTAGAGCATATGATGAATGCTGGCGAGACGGAGCTCTTTACAAAATGAAAAAGATTGGCATTACTGGTAAAACCTATAGGTATCTAGAAAACTTTTTACAGGACAGGTATTTTGCTGTACAGGTGAATAATGATAGGTCAGAAATATATGAACAACAGAATGGGATTCCTCAAGGATCAGTGATTTCTCCTTCAATTTTCTCTATAGCTGTAAATGATTTAGCAGATGAATTTAATGACATAAAGAATGCAGTATCACAATTTGCAGATGACTGTGCCATTTGGCGATCTGGAAAAAACTTGGACCATGTTTACAAAAGACTTTAAAATCAAATAGACAAAGTTTCAGAGTGGATGAAAAGTTGGGGCTTCCAAATTAATGTAAACAAAACAGTAGGTATGATTTTCAGCAAAGGAAATTTAAAAAAAAAAATAACAAAATCAATATAACTATTAAGGGACAGAAAATATGTACCTCCTCAACAACAAGATTTCTGGGCATAACTTTAGATAAACAACTAAATTATAATAAACATATAGACAAATTGGTAGAAAGCTGTAGGGGACCCCTAAATATACTAAGGATTGTAAAAGGTAATGGA
Organism: Oreohelix idahoensis; assembly: GCA_024509875.1. Lineage (NCBI taxonomy): Eukaryota > Metazoa > Mollusca > Gastropoda > Stylommatophora > Oreohelicidae > Oreohelix > Oreohelix idahoensis. Next base: position 23,194 of record JAMPIV010006265.1, read on the forward strand.
TGGGGGCCAGCAATAAAATAATGCTTATGTTCTACAAGTCTTTCATCAGGGGGAAACTGGATTATGCCAGCATAGTCTATGACTCAGCTGCAGCTTCTAACAAAGCAAAACTGGACAGGATTCAAAATGCAGCCATGAGAACCATTGCAGGTGCATTTATATCAACACCAGTAGAAGCTCTAGAAGTAGCTCTCGGCATACCTCCCCTTGGTCTAAGACGGAAAGAACTGAGATTAAATTATTGGAGTAAAGTAGCACAAGAAGTGACCTACCCAGCACATAAAGCATTTGTCAAAAACCAACCAAGTGTATGGGACGCCCCCTTAAATAAAGATAGATATCCAACAGGGTGGAGAACTATAGAAGACCTAACGCAGTTCAAAGAACTATAAAACACAATTGAAAATAGTAATAAATACAGAAGCAAAATACCACCCTGGGAACTAAAAACACCAATCATAGACTACTCACTCACTGAAAAGATCAAACAAAACATAGAAGATAAGAAAGCCGAAATGATAAGTAGAAAGTTCATAGATCAACTAACTAAACCAAGTCTGGCCGTCTACACCGATGGATCCAAGGGTGATAGTGGGCAACTAGGTGCTGGAGTTGTAATACCACAATTGGGAATAAAAAAGAGCTACAGTGTAACGAAAAAAGCATCGATTTTTACCGCAGAGATGGTGTCGTGAAACATTCTAAATCCACATATATAAATTAAAAGGTAAATGTAAAGCCTAACACATAAATTCAATAAAAGGGAAAGAAGAATGGTAAAGAACAGTGCTGTCACAATGACTGTACTCGAGATCCCCTTTTTCTGCTTCGTCTGCATATTCTCACGCTTTCACGTTTACTAGTAAAGCCTACTGCATCAATACACGCGTGTCAACAAAACAATAAAACGTGTACTGTATTTCTTAGAAAACCTTGAGATAGGCACTGCGTAATGACCTAGATTAATACTAGCATTAATTTCATTTTATACACTGCGTGATGAAAAGACAGATGAACTTAGGATAGAGAGAGGGAGGGCTGAAAGCAGGAACGCATGCAACACTAACACGCGTCTCGCGATAATTAATGCCACCCCAAGCGTAAGGCATGAAGCACTAGCTTTTTTTTTTCAAATGGACAGTGATAAAAACACTACCAATACGAGAGTTAGGTTTAAAAACATGATTAATGCTTATTGGGAAACATGACATTATACTGGTTTACGTTTGAAAATCTGACAGTACAGCAGACACCATATAGTTTGGAAGTGAGGAGGTGGTAACAGCACGACTATCCTAGAAGAAAATACATATTTTGAACGCCGCCACTTAGCTCCCTTAAAACTTATATATTTGGGTTCCTTAGGACTTGCTGACAAAGAATATGTTAAGTGTTACGCAAATAGTCTAGGAATTAACAAATTATAGCCAAAAGAAAATAGTGAGGGTGTCAGACAACACCAAATAATAATCGCACAGTGGCATGTTTTGAAACCACCATTTTACGGGAAATAGGCCACCATGTTAAATCCTATTTGATTGGATAGAAGTAAATGTAAGGCGAAACACGATTAGTCGGACTACAAATACTAATTTTTTGTTGTTAGGGGAAACGGTAGTAGGGGTACATTTTTTGAAAAGCTGTGTAAATATGGCCCGATTGGTTAGATCCGCCAATATAGTCAATTAGGAGCGTCAGTTCAGTGCCACATTTTAAAATAAACTTACTCAGAAACAGTGCGTTGAGATCCAGATCATATTTTTCTAAATAAAAGTCTGGGACAGAGGCAGATCGGAATTTGTGCCATTATTCATCGCCAGTCAACGTATTTGTGTATTATTTCCATGAATTGTGGGACCGTGGTCATAAGTTATTGAAGCAGCACCTGGTCTGAGTTTTGCTGAATCCAGAGGCTGACAGCATACTCCTTGGTCCAGATAGCGACCAGTGAGGTGTCTCCAGAACACAGTGAAGTAATCGAGCAGAGGAGTCTTTTCTGCCGCCATCACGAAAGATAAGCTTATGTGGCCAGAGCAGCTCAACATTATGTGCCCCCCCTCTAAAATTGACATTATATTAAACACAGAGGGACAATAAATTGTTTCAAATGACAGGAACTGTGAACTTTTCCCAATACTATTTCCACGATAATCAAACACTTGAAGTCATGATGACAAACAACAATCTAGCTTGAAAAACAGAACCAGTATTACCTCATAGTACTACTTCACAACTTACACACATAGGATAATACTAATAAATTATGTCAATACAAAGATCATATTTATAAATTGTGATTACATTTGATTGTGATTCCTGGTTCACTGTGTAGTTGAATCAGGATATCTATTGTTGAAAGTAATTATTACATATATATTTGAAACTTTACACTTGACTCATTTAAGATAGTCTTATAGAGTGTTATATGTGTGTGAGTGTCACAGTGTTGTAAAGTGTTGTGGAATAAATTAAATTGTTTATCTGTCTGTTGTTGTTGTGACTTACACTTAATCATTTTCATAACCCTAGACATTCAACGTAGTCATCACAATATTCCAGAATAATTCTGACTGAGGTATAAATGTGGTAGCAAGTAAGGTTATCTGTAAAACACTACACCTATTAGATACAGATACCTTCACAGCTGATCTCAGTCAGTACACTAAGTCCCCTATAAATATTAATATCATCCCACTTTACCACAGATGGTAGCTATTCTTAAAAGTCTAGAAATAATCGAAGATAACCCACCAGAAGCTGTTACGATATTTACAGACTCACTATCATCACTACAAGCACTAGAACACCCAGGTAAATGTAGCCGGCCAGACATAAAGGAAGAAATTCTAGCAATTAATACATCACTAGGGAACAGAGGATGTAGTGTGAGGCTAGTGTGGGTTCCAGCACACATAGGTATTGCTGGCAACGAGTTGGCAGACCAGAACGCCAAGAATGGAAGAACAAGTAAAAACAATATAAAAGCAGGACTGGGAAGGTCGGAGATCAAGAGCCAAGTGAAGGAAACTATAAACGAAGAATGGAAAACAACATGGAAGGAAAGTAGAAAAGGCAGACATGCGTTCAAACTGCTGAATGAACCAACGAGGACGAGCCAGGTCAGAGAAGAATTAAAGATACCTTCGAACAAAAAACTGTGGCGTCTCCGTCTCGGTGCAGCATACTTTATGATAGAAGAACTACACTGCCAAGAATGCCAGGAAGAGAATGACATAGACCACTACCTGATCCACTGTAAAAAGTATGACCAACAAAGACTTGAATTAAAAACTTACTATAGAAATCACAATATAGACTTAACAGGTGATAAGGTTTTAAGTATAGATGCCCCAAGAGATGCCCAATCAATACTTAAAAGATATATACATAAAACAAAGGAAAACATATAAGGTTAGTACTTTTCAGGAAAAACATCCAACTAAATAAAAATTAAACAGCAAGAACTAACAAAGCACTAACAAAAAACTAACTTCTCATAGGACAAGGAAAGACAACGAGGTATAGAAAAAAATAGGGCAACAACTCAAAAAGAACAAATGCCAATACAAATTAAAACCAAGTGTAAAGGACAATAGTTATCTATAAACAACACAAAATAGAAAATAAAATGAACAACTACTAATATAAATAAAAATCAGCAACCGCAAAAGACAATAGATATTTAAATTGAATACAAAATTAGAAAATAAAATGACACTAAATACCCCAATTATAACCAACTTTCAGGTTGAACAGGGTAGACCAAGATGGAATGAGAAGAGGCAAGAATGGAAAGATGATAAGAGCCCGCTCTCCACCCATCAACGCATCAAAACATCAACAACAACAAATCGGACACACACTCACGACGAATCTGACGCATGAGAGCTAAATCCTATTGACAGCATAGAAAGCCTCCATAGAGTGATATAAGATAGAAGAATACTGCCATTGTGAGCAACCAAACTTCTAAACAGCTGCAGTCTGCGTACGCTTGTGAAACAGAGGATATGTTTGTTATTCTCACAAAATACATTAGGTTTGAAAAATTTATGTACATTTACAAATTTATGTATATTTTGTGTTTGATTTGTCAGATTATCATTTTGCTTTGATGTGTATTTTATAACTGACTTTTCATGTCTGTATTCTTGCTTATGCCCGTATGAAGCTTGGTTTAATCACAAAATATAACCGCAATCCCATATAGCATTGGCGTAGCTAGAGTCCTTGTCAGGACTGGTATTCACTAGCAAATAAAGCTATCGGCATTTTTCAGAGTTGGCTTTTAATGCTGATCACAGAGATTTCCTCAACGGGCTGATCACCCGTTTGCCAGTCACTTCGATTATGGAAACAACAGCAGATGGATTGATTTGCCGTTGCCCTAAAGACGCCAATAGGCGTGATGGGAAACAATGGCAAAGAAAACCTATCTGCTGTTGCCCTAAGACGCCACTAGGCGTAATGGCCACTGACTGCTTTGACGGTCGGTGGCTAAGGACGGAAGAAGAAGAAGAAAGACAGAGATTTCGCCTTTTCCTTTATTCACTGGGCGCCTTTTGCCTATATGGTTAATGTATTATATAATGTATGCCGCTTTTCCCCTGATGGACTCCATGCCTTATTTAAAAAGATTCTGACCTCGGTGGCCAGTAATCAGAGGAGGGGGCGCCTTCGCTGAACAGGTACCATACACTGGGCTTGTTTTGTTTCAGGTTTCAATTAATGTGTATCACATGACACAAAAACGGGGTGAAATTAAACAGTGGACCACCACCGCTACTTGGCCTCAGCATTGTGACTTAGGACCAGGAGTTGTAACCATTTTAATCCTGTGTGTAATTTGTAGACCATCACAGCCACCCGGCCTCAGCATTGTGATTTGCGAACCAGGAGCTTATCCACGTGATACAAGATAAGCTCCCTTAAGTAAGGGAATACTACCAACCTAAAATCTAAAAACTGTATGATGACACAAACCATTATTGACATTCAATGTTGTTACTGAATTCTCCTGTGCAATTTTGTTGTGAAAATTATACTTGATATATTGTATTCCTTTAATTATAATTGATTAATCATTAAATAATCTGATTAACTTTATACCTGAAGGTATTGGATTATTTTTAATGTTTCAGTGTTTTAAAGTAATCTTAAAGTGGTAGGGACTAATTACGAGCTACATTCACATTCCCTAGGTCCAGCAAGAGGGTAACTTACCTGCCAGTTCTCTTCCTCAGTACATCTGAACTGTGAGGTTGACTTCCCGACCTTGGGCTGTGCCATCTTACTTATAGTGCACCAGTTCTCTTTTCGAGTCTCGGTAAAACTAGTTATAGATATCTCCAGTTAACAACTTGATACTATCATCTAAACTTCCATCTCGCCGCAACCAGATACGCCACAAAAACAGGTCAAACGACCAGGTCGACCGGGTGTCTCAGAGATATTATGATTAATACATTTCAGATATCTTTTCTTTATTCTACACTGTCTTTTCCTTTTTCTTCCGCTCTTTTAACCTTTTTCCGCTCTTTTACCTTTCTTTTGCATACGCTAGATTGTTAGCAATTCGTACCTTTGTCTTCTTAAAATTTAGCAAGCATTTTATGGCGGGTAGCATTTAATTGCTTTCTCTTTGAGGCAGGCTAGCGAGCAGACCGGGTCCCGCTCACCTATAATTATCTCGGCAGAGATCATAAGAATCGCTGTAATGAGATCAGTCGGTGATGGAAAGGGGAGACAATGGGTCTATCACCTCTGCCTGAATTCGTACGTTGTAAGTTAAGTTACAACATGCGAAAAGCCATATCAAAGACTCTCGCTATTAATTCTTTTATGACCAACCCTGCAGATGGCGAGAGGAGGCGATAATATGTAGATTCTATATTATCTGGATCTTTGATTTCGCGTGTTTCACATAATTGGAACGTAGAACTAAACGTAGGTGCTAACATCAGGGAATCTTAGATCTAAGACGAGTTCGCGTGTATTACGTTTTATGGCCATAATCTGCAAGCAGTATTCGTGTGATCATGTAAGTCGAGGAAATCTTCGCACGGGGTCTGGTCTTTTATGTTACGTCGGTTCTCAAATGAGTCCGTACGCAACAGAAGAGAGATATTTATACCTGAGCAGTTGAGACTCAGTATCCAGTATTCATTTAGACTCCGCAGTTCTCTAGACACATTCTAGCTTCGTTTCTAGATTTGCTGTATTAAGTAAAATCTCAGTTTTCGTTGGAGAATAGTCTTAGTAGGCTGTGCGAGGTAAATATATATATATCTAGTAGTGATTGAGTGATTTAAATGGTGATCGCTTATTTTATTTCACTAGTTTCTTTTGTGCAGAATGATTAAATGATAAGTCAGTTATATTTTCTCTAAAGTTACTGCATTACAGTGGGAAGCAGAATAAATTATAATTTCTAGCTAAACTCATTCGGCTATTAATAAATTTGATCAAACTGCTAGTAACCAGTAAGAGAATAGTTTGACTAACTAAGTAAATGCACTGATGACTCATGGGTATTGACGAAATATATTTATATGTATTTCTAATTCATGATGACTGATTTTTTTAAAATGACTAGAATTTATTTCACGGAAGTTTTAACGATGAGACTAGCTCTAAGCTTATGGTTTCTAATTTAAGTTGAATAACGAAGTGAATATCTTTACGCGTAGGATTAGATATACTATTAGGGTTGAGTATTTATGTGTTTCTTTCTTCCCTATACAGTATTTGGGTCATAAACCCTAAATCTTACCAGCGGCTTTCAGTACCTATGTAACTGAGAAGAACTTTACCTAAAGAACATTCTGAATTATAATTACCGGGTTTTGGTCAGTCTGGCCTTGAGTTTTACACCCAGAAGAACGACAGAGTACTGGCCCAAAAGTAAATATTAAGAATAAATGGTAACTGGATTTACTAATATCCAGATTTCTTTCTCAAGTTCATATATACTTCGCCTATAGTGGCTACTGAAATAACATTTGACATTTCCCATATCAAGACCATTGTGTTGTGAAGGAAATTTATCCTAAACCGATTTATGTACCTGACATTCAACTTAACGAGTGAAGTTCCAAGCTATTGTACCCTGTGAACATTAGATATCATAAGTACTTTACTACCTGGACAAAAATTGAATGCTGTTTTTCCTCGTAGGATAGATTAATATACATAAACTCTGTTCTTTACTGAGAGAGGGAAAACCTTGGACCTTAGCGTATGAATCTGTGACTCTTTGGGCTATAACTTCTCTTATAACGGGATCTTGTCAACAGAGGGGGGAAAGAATTTCACCTTTGAGTCTATCTCTTTAATTGATTCTTAACTTATGTTTATTGTATTTGATTTGATATTCAATATTGTCGATGTAAAGTTGCTTTTTTTTTTTTTGGTAAATACAAATTTACATAACTTTATTCACGTGTGGCGGTCATCTTGTTCAAAAAGATCCATATTTTATAGATATAGTTTTTATGTATGTGCGTCTAATTGTCGTCACGTATCTGTGTGTGTGTATATGTGAGTGGTTAAATATATAAATATATATATTTATAGGAAACTGTCCGATCCAAACTCTCAGTCGTAATCGATAGGCTGGTTTGATTATTTATCAAATCCAGGGACAGATTTTACCTTTCACCATTTCACTTGTGAAATTCTATTTCTTTACCTTATTCTCACTGAGCTATCACCTGTACTAGTCCTATTCAGGAGGGACCAAAAGTGATCTTAATTACCCTATCGAACATATACGACAAAATGGATGCTCGTTTTTCCGGGAATTGAGTTCTAATCCTGAGTAGGGCGACAAGAAATTTCTCGTTTACCGGGATTTTTGTTCTGTAATCTTTATAGACAAGCTAGAGAAAGTGTGATTGTCTCGTGGGTTTTGGTATTTTTTAATAATATTATCCCCTAGACAAACGATCTGATATTGACTTGCTGACCACACACATATATATCTATTGTTTTTCCACAGCATTATTAGAGTTATACAATTGATTACAGGGTGATCTTTGTCAGAATATGTTATGTACTGATTTTGTAATACAAAGCCGCTGGTAATAGATTTTGTGAGTGTATAACATTCACTGGGTTCTGGAGCAGAAGGTGTTTGAACTAAGTTAAGGAGCGCGTTCGGACTTACATTTTTGTCCTGTTAATTGCCTCCCTTTCACTAACTGACTTCAGGGGTGAACTTGTAGTGGATTTATAATATTAAGGGAATTTTTTTCTCCTTAACATTTTTTGCAATAATTGTTTTCTTTCCACTGTAGCAACTTATTTTTCAGTGATTAATCTTAACTACAATTGATGTGGCATAGTCGATTGCTTTTAGAGCTTTTATTTGCCGATTAATAGCAGCGATAGTTAGATACTATATTATAGGAGGAGTGTTAGTCAGATAGGCATGTATTCTTTTATCCTGGTCAAAGGGAGTTTATAGACTGTAATTTTTTAGCTAAAAGTTAGTTCTAGTTGTTATTTCCCTTGTCTTTATAAAGTCGTCCATACAGGGACGGGTTTAGTCTGTTTTCGGGGAACGTTCTGATCAGTCCATATATGGACTGGACTCAGTGGATATCTCCTTGTTTTTACAGCTGTCCATAAAGGGACCGTTCTTAAGCTGTTTTCGGGGAATGTTCTGGATCGTTATGTGTTGTGAGCTGATTTGGGGCTCGCAACGATCCAGGCATGCGCAAGGATTTTTGCGCGGGACAGGAAGCCGGTCTGTCTTGGTCAGTCGGCCCGGGGAAGCTATTATCTTTCGCCTAGAACTTTGTAATTTTGAGGTGGCTTGCTCCTTGGGTGGAGAATCATTGAGCATAGGAGTTTGATAAAATTTGACATTTGAAACCCGGCGCTTTACGGCGTGTTTGCCAGAAGATTTATCTGACCTGTGGGTCAATGAAGCCAGAGATTTATATATACATGGAGCCCGCTGTTTATGCGGCATTATTTTGGCAAAGACTGATATGCCTTGTTGATAGAGAAAAGCACAGAGATTAATATATATATATATATATATATATATATATATATATATATATATATATATATATATATATATATATATATATATATATATATATATACATACTTGGAGCCCGTTGTTTATGCGGCCTTATTTTGGCAGAGTCCTTATTGTGTTGCATATGTTGAACTATGTTAGCTGCATGATGTTAATGGGATTGAGCCTTTTCCAATGACAGTGTGTTTTGTTGATGTCATCTTATGTCGCCGTTGTTCCGTAATAAATTGTTGGAAATGTCACCTGTCGTTATCAACGTTTTATGACTTCTACATGTGGTGTAGAGAGTGTGTGCACTAAAAAAAGTGGTTGAATACGAGCCTATACCCATTCGCGTTATCTGATTGATCTACTCACACACACACCTTTAGTCGGCCATCTGTGTAAGCCCGACGTCAGCTGATTCATCGTTATCAGCGACACATACATCACACCACCAGGGTACAACCAAGACTGCAACAGTAGTAGTTTGCAACAGTGGAGGCCAGTACGGCCTATGATCAAGTAGAAGCATATTGTAACAAGGAGGTATCCCAGGTTAAAGTATCATCTTTTGTTTTGGTATTTTCTCGCAAGGGGTAGGAACCAGAGTATCCTTTTCTTCTTTTCTTCCTTGAGTAGTCTCAGTCACTGATTAATTATGGCCGAGAGGGCGAAGCTGAGGCAGATGCTCAGAGAGGAAGCAATGAAAGAGGGACTGGATGGCGACGAAGCGAAAGCTTTCGTCAGGGACGAACTTGAGAGCTATGACGCGGAGAGGAAATCAGCTGAAGCTAAAGAGGAAAAAGAAGCTAGGAGGAAAGAAGCGGAAGGGAGCCGCGCTAGCGTAGTGGTTACAACACCGCTCTGGCGACCGGGTGATACAGGATCAAACCCGGGCGACGGCATTTGAGGATTTTTCGTCGACCGGGATTTGGACTGGATTAACTCGAGACCTGGCGAGAACATTTGAAGGAGTGTCGTCGACCAGGGACTGGCGGCTCCTGAGCCGACCCAGCTGCAATGGGTACCTCCGAAATCGGCGAGTATTTGCCTGAATGGCGAGGGACACCTGTCTCTGTACAAGAAATAAAGGGATACTCACGTAAAATCAATGTCAGCTTAGACATAAAATAATAACCTGAGATTTCGCCTCGAGTATTAGCGGGCGAACGCAAAAAAAAAAAAAAAAAAAAAAAAAAAAAAAAAAAAAGCGGAAGAGCGTCAATTAGAACAGAAAAAAATTGATGCAGAAATGGAAGCTCGCAGGACACAGCATGAGGAAAGAGAGAAGGAGAGACAGTATGAGGAAAGAGAGAAGGAGAGACAGCATGACGAAAAAGAGAAGGAGAGGGAGGAAAGAGAGAAGGAGAGACAACATGTATTGGCTCTCAAAGCTCTAGAAGTCCAAAGTCGTGGTGCTGCCTCTACCTCCAACAATGGAGAGTCTTATCCTCATTCTTCCTTAACTGATCAATCTAACCCTCAATCTCTTCAACTCAACGCTATGTCTTTGACTCTAGAATCTTTCCCTTGTCATAATGAGAAGATTGACACATGGCAAGAAAAATTTGAGAAAATTGCAATTCTGTACGGTTTAGAAAAGTCGCGTTGGTGTATGAAACTTTCCCAGGCACTAAAAGGTTCTGCTTATGATGTGTACTCTAAACTGGAAAGTAGCCAAAAAGACTATTACGACTTGTTGAAGAAAGCTTTGCTTGAGCGTTTTGAAATGAACGCTCGCAAATTTTTGCAACTCTTCCGCAACAGCAGAAAGGAGAACTCTGAATCTTTTCAGCAGTTCTCGTCTCGTTTGAAGGGATACTTGACAAAGTGCCTTGAGCTTTCACAGCTCGCCTCTACCTATGAAGGTCTTGAGGGGTTCGTTATATGCGAACAGATAAGGAACACTTTGTCTGCTGACACCCGGAGATTTCTAGCTGAGCAAGGGGCAGAAAAGCTTGAAGACATTTTGGAAAAGTCTGGCCGATATCATAATGCGCTGGCCGAACTGCTGGCCACAAAACGTAAACCGACAGAAGAGCCTTTTCGAAAGAATAATCTAGACCAATCTTCTCATGCTTCTAACCAAGTTAACCACAGAGAAACTGGACCACAAAATCCCCCTCCTGAAAAGTCCAAGTTCTACAAAAACAAGTACCCCAACAACAAACAGTCTGATCAACCCAACAGTCCTATATGGCAGCGCGGTCAGAAAGGACAAGGTGGCAAAGGGAAAACCCCTGAGCACGGGACAAATGATCAGAGCGAGCACACGGAGCCTAAACGCATCGGATGCTTGTTAACAGTCTCGCAAGGTGGAATTAATGTCAATGATTCTCAACCTGTTGGGGATAAACCCTCAACGCTAGGTACTGTTATTTTGAACGGTTCTCAACGTTTTGTTTATTTGACACGGGGCTTTCTTATGATTGCATTGTCGCCAGGCACCTGGTCAAACCCGGTCAAGAGACAGGAGAAACCGTCCAACTTTGTGGAGTTTCTAAGAGTGATGCACCTACAGCGCTTCCCATCGCATTGGTTGAGATCCACTCTGATTTTGTCAGAGGTGTGATCAAAGCGGCTGTTATGGATGACCCCATCTACCCAGTCATACTTGGCGGTAGATACGTGTTTATTGGGAAACCGGAAGAGCCAATGGTGGCAGCAGTAACTACAAGAGGGCAAACCAAGAAGGAACGGGAGCCTGCGTCACATTTGTTACCGAAGGAACTTAAAGAGGCGCAATAAAAGGACCCTACCTTGGCACCCTGCTTTAGGAAACTGCCCATGGCTAAGGAATCCATACAGCATGGGGACATTTTTTCTAAGGATGGCGTACTTTATCGCAGAACGGGCAAGCCTGAGCAAGGTTACAATCAGCTCCTAGTACCGAAACAGTACAGAAGCCAAATCCTAGAAATGGTGAACTCTCTTCCCTTCAGCGGACATATGGGACAGAACGCCACAAACCAACGGATATTGACTCATTATTGGTGGCCAGGAGTGAACTCTGATATTATCAGGTATGTGAAATCCTGTGCCCAGTGCCAACGTGTGCCACCCAAGCAACGTACACCCCCAGTTTCCCTGGGGGAAATGCCAATAATGGGAACGCCATTTGAACGGGTAGTGATCGACATTTTAGGACCCTTGGAACGGACTAAAAGAAGGAACAGGTTTATCCTGACCTTAGTCGACACATGCACTTTATGGGCAGAAGCTATACCGCTTACATGCGCGGATGCCAAGCATGTCGCAGAAGCCCTCGTGCAGATTTTTACTCGGTTGGGATTCCCTCAACATGTGTTGACGGATAACGGATCTCCATACCGAAACCTGTTAATGGATGAGATCGTTAAGATCTTGAGGGACCAGCACATCTACACAAAGCCTTATAATCCGGTTGGAAGTGGGTTAGTAGAACGTGTCAACGGAAACCTCAACATGATGTTAAGTAAACTGGGACAAGTGAAACCTGAAGATTGGGATCTTTGTATACCTGCAGCTTTATTTGCTTACAGGGAAGCCCCAAATCCTTCCACAGGATTTCCCCCAGCGACGCTTTTATTCGGCAGTCCTATTAAGGGGCCACTTGAAGCCTTACTTCAGTCGCTGACAGACCAGAAGGCTGATGAGACAGTCGTCTCAGCCAGTAAATATGTGTCGGATTTAAAGGAAAGGTTGAAACTAGGATGGGACCTAGCAACGACCAACTTTAAGCGAGCACGCGCAAAGCACGCTAACCGATACAGGAAAGTCGCGAAAGAGAGAGAGAACTACAACCAGGGGAGAAAGTTTTGTTGTTACTGCCAACCGGAAGCAACAAACTACGCATCGGATGGGAAGGGCCGTTTACCGTCCTGAAAAAGATTTCTAAGGCTAACTACCAGATCTCTCTTAAAGGAAAGGAGAAGGTCTACCATGTAAATCCGATAAAGAAATACGTGGAAAGACCAGCGCCAACCTCCGAACGTCTCTTGGCGTGCGCCAAAATTGACGACGATGACGATAGTTGCAGAGAAATTCCACTGCAAACACACGGAATCTTTCAAAAATGTCAAAAACGGCGACACTCTTTCAAGCGCGCACGGAAGACATTGCAGAGAAAGAAAACGTTGGGGCAAACTTAATGAGTAGGAATTGGACAGAGGCTGAAAGGGAGGGGGGGGGGGAGACGATAGTGTAGATAACAGGCACCCATAAGCTACTAATATCGGAAATTTATTTCCATAAAGTAGACATAGAGTGGTTCCATATCTTAAAGGGGAAACGTCTGTCGTAGAGATATTATAATTAATAAATTTCAGATATCTATTCTTTATTCTACACTGTCTTTTCCTTTTTCTTCCGCTCTTTTAACCTTTTTCCGCTCTTTTACCTTTCTTTTGCATACGCTAGATTGTTAGCAATTCGTACCTTAGTCTTCTTAAAATTTAGCAAGCATTTTATGGCGGGTAGCATTTAATTGCTTTCTCTTTGAGGCAGGCTAGCGAGCAGACCGGGTCCCGCTCACCTATAATTATCTCGGCAGAGATCATAAGAATCGCTGTAATGAGATCAGTCGGTGATGGAAAGGGGAGACAATGGGTCTATCACCTCTGCCTGAATTCGTACGTTGTAAGTTAAGTTACAACATGCGAAAAGCCATATCAAAGATTCTAGCTATTAGTTCTTTTACGACCAACCCTGCAGATGGCGAGAGGAGGCGATAATATGTAGATTCTATATTATCTGGATCTTTGATTTCGCGTGTTTCACATAATTGGAACGTAGAACTAAACGTAGGTGCTAACATCAGGGAATCTTAGATCTAAGACGAGTTCGCGTGTATTACGTTTTATGGCCATAATCTGCAAGCAGTATTCGTGTGATCATGTAAGTCGAGGAAATCTTCGCACGGGGTCTGGTCTTTTATGTTACGTCGGTTCTCAAATGAGTCCGTACGCAACAGAGAGAGACATGGTCGGCATTGGTGCGAAGTAATTCGGATGAGCAGATCTTTGATTTTGTAGATTTGAATGTAAATTGGAACGTAGGTGTAAACATCTGGAATTGAGTATGTCTCAAGTCTTAGACGTAACCTTTTTCCTTTCATCAGAGAGATATTTATACCTGAGCAGTTGAGACTCAGTATCCAGTATTCATTTAGACTCCGCAGTTCTCTAGACACATTCTAGCTTCGTTTCTAGATTTGCTGTATTAAGTAAAATCTCCGTTTTCGTTGGAGAATAGTCTTAGTAGGCTGTGCGAGGTAAATATATATATATATCTAGTAGTGATTGAGTGATTTAAATGGTGATCGCTTATTTTATTTCACTAGTTTCTTTTGTGCAGAATGATTAAATGATAAGTCAGTTATATTTTCTCTAAAGTTACTGCATTACAGTGGGAAGCAGAATAAATTATAATTTCTAGCTAAACTCATTCGGCTATTAATAAATTTGATTAAACTGCTAGTAACCAGTAAGAGAATAGTTTGACTAACTAAGTAAATGCACTGATGACTCATGAGTATTGACGAAATATATTTATATGTATTTCTAATTCATGATGACTGATTTTTTTAAAATGACTAGAATTTATTTCACGGAAGTTTTAACGATGAGACTAGCTCTAAGCTTATGGTTTCTAATTTAAGTTGAATAACGAAGTGAATATTTTTACGCGTAGGATTAGATATACTATTAGGGTTGAGTATTTATGTGTTTCTTTCTTCCCTATACAGTATTTGGGTCATAAACCCTAAATCTTACCAGCGGCTTTCAGTACCTATGTAACTGAGAAGAACTTTACCTAAAGAACATTCTGATTTATAATTACCGGGTTTTGCAAGTGACCTGTCTGGCCTCGTGTTTTACACCCAGAAGAACGACAGAGTACTGGCCCAAAAGTAAATATTAAGAATAAATGGTAACTGGACTTACTAATATCCAGATTTCTTTCTCAAGTTCATATATGCTTCGCCTATAGTGGTGACTGAAATAACATTTGACATTTCCCATATCAAGACCATTGTGTTGTGTAGGAGATTTATCCTAAACCGATTTATGTACCTGACATTCAACTTAACGAGTGAAGTTCCAAGCTATTGTACCCTGTGAACATTAGATATCATAAGTACTTTCCTAACTGGACAAAAATTGAAGTGTCCTTCATCAGCCTCCTATTTACAACAGTGAGACAAACGTTTCCCAACATTTTTATTAATTAGTTTTTTTTTGTGGAGAAGCTGGGGTTTGACTCGCCAGTAAACTCAAAAACTTGGATGGTTGGTGAGTGACTGAACAATTTGTTCCAGATGTTATGAAAAACAACGATTAGATAAGAGTGCGCATGTTGTCTGTGAGCACAGCTGTCAGAGCGAGAGAATAACAGGGAGGAATAATTCGTTTATGATTTAACCCATGTAATAACTTTGTATTTTCTCTTGTATGCAAGTTTTGCTAATGCTGTTTTTCCTCGTATGATAGATTAATATACATAAACTCTGTTCTTTACTGAGAGAGGGAAAACCTTGGACCTTAGCGTATGAATCTGTGACTCTTTGGGCTATAACTTCTCTTATAACGGGATCTTGGCAACAGAGAGGGGAAAGAATTTCACCTATGAGTCTATCTCTTTAATTGATTCTTAACCTATGTTTATTGTATTTGATTTGATATTCAATATTGTCGATGTAAAGTTGCTTTTTTTTTGATAAATACAAATTTACATAACTTTATTTACGTGTGGCGGTCATCTTGTTCAAAAAGATCCATATTTTATAGATATAGTTTTCACGTATATGCGTCTAATTGTCGTCACTTATCTGTGTGTGTGTATATGTGAGTGGTTAAATATAAATAAATATATATATATATATATATATATATATATATATATATATATATATATATATATATATATATATATATATATATTTATAGGAAACTGTCCGATCCAAACTCTCAGTCGTAATCGATAGGCTGGTTTGATTATTTATCAAATCCAGGGACAGATTTTACCTTTCACCATTTCACTTGTGAAATTCTATTTCTTTACCTTATTCTCACTGAGCTATCACATGTACTAGTCCTATTCAGTCCTATTCAGGAGGGACCAAAAGTGATGTTAATTACCCTATCGAAAATATACGACACCGGGCTCGTAAAGTACCTTATCAGTCAATGTGGCTGAGACGAACAAAGGGAAATAACATCGCTAGCTGACGCGAAAAAGTACGATAAGGAGCGGGTGAGACAACCAAAAAGGATATTCGAATAACACTGACGGAGAGGAGTTGGGAAGACAAAGAGAACTAAAGAAATTAGACGAGAATTTCATCACAGATGGACATAATCGCATATATGATGAGAATCATGATGATTGTCGTATATTTTTTAGATAGGTTAGAAGATAGTTATGGTCCCGTCTGAGCAGAGGTGATAGTGGTTACTATGTGAGAATAAAGGTATAAGAAATAGATTTTCACGAGTGAATAGTTAAGGAGAAAAGTTGTCTCTGGACTGAATAGTTTCTCTAGTCCAGCCTATCTATACGACTATATTTTAGTGTAAGACCCCCTTTCAACCCTTTATCTCTAGAAAGATAAGTTTAACAAAACACACCCACACACAATTATGTGACAACAAGACACACAACGTGTGAAAACTATGGTTAATTGTGTATGGGTCTGACCAACACACAACTTTAAGTTCTTTTTGTTAGGCTAAATGATAATGGTGCGCCACAATGCCAGGTACGTTAGCTCCGTATAAGATTGACGACCACTTGCCACCCCTATCGACACCTGGTATTAAAGTGCAAGATGTAGGTGTCTTCTCTGATTTTAGGATGTTGCTGTGTATGTGGTAGTAGAACAGTTCACAGGGTATAACACAGGCAACATGATGTGTAGAGTCATAGAAATGGTAACTTCGTTGTATAATTTTTTTCCATTTATTGCACGCCACAAAACAGTCAGGATATTTATATCATCAACATAGTTCAACGAGTTCAGCATTCAAAATCATAGAGTTCTAGTTCGTGAAGCTGTATAAATAATATATATATAAATTCTGCAACAGTGTCAGCTGCAGATCATCACTGTTCATAGACAATAATAAATATTCCCTTTCTGATGCTAGCAGATCAGATGTATACAATCAGTCCGTTTACTGTCTGCACGTGAATAGCATACATGGATTACAGGTCAGCTCGACCTTTATAATGTTTCTAAGTCTAACCATCTGACTTGGACGTGATCTCTGATATAACGAATCCTGGAACACAGACAATAGTCTTGTTGGTCTAGAGCGACCCATATATATATAACTAGTTCAGGTATAAAGATACCGGTGACTTAATCCTAGTCAAAGTACCTCTCCATTTTGAATCACACAGGCGAGCAAAAAGGCGACAAAATGACGAACCTCTAGATGATAGCATAAAGTTCGATACAAGAGGAATTACCTTATTTCGGAAAATCAACCATGAACATATGCCTCCAGGCAGGCTTGAATAATACTGGGAATAGTCTAGTTAGCTAACTAACTCACAAAGACAATGTATTTCCCTCAGAAAATCACAAGACGCAGGTCGCGTCTGCTCGCGACTTAGACCATTTCTAAACTCCCCGAGCTGGCCGGAACAACAAACGAAAACCAAGTCGAGACATGCGCAGAACGACAATCTCTGAGTCGCCGTTCACAATAAGACGATTCTAAGAACATTCGAGATAAAAGTCTTACACAGTCGCGCCTTTTATGGTCATGAAAAGAAGCGTTAAGAAAGGTTTCAGGCATCTACAACAGTTGACTGATACTACCAAATAAGGAGATATGGTCACGCTTCGTTCAAGAAATTATAGACCGAACGTGTCTCTATACAAGAGAAGGCAAACTCCTAAAAAATTGTAGTCTCGATAACTCGGATTATGTCCCTTTGACTGTAAAAAACATAATACACACTTCAGTCAAAAAAATGATCATACATACGAAAAATGATCATACAAAGGCTTTGAAAAAAGTAATTATTTGTGCGTAACATTACCGCACCCTCCCGGGAAAAAAAAATGAAACATTTTTTTTTTAAATCCTGGAGCCGGAAAAAAATCTAGGCTCCTAACGCACGTATGATGCGCGGATATATACCTAACAAATTAGCTCAACGCATGGAGCGACACTGAGATCATATCTCAGCTCCTTAGAGAAAAAATTTATCTAAGTATACGCTTATATATTCCAGGAAGGTGCCACCAACACACGCCACAATGATGGCAACATCATAATGAAAATCAAATTATTCTCATACCAATATATGAAATTAAATATATTATTATGATATCATATAATGTGTTGTGCAAACAGCGGTGTAACATATTAATATACCGCACTATTTTATTACATTATATAAAGCAACAGTAATTAATAAGTAATACATGTGTTGATCTTCGTTGACATAAAACATTCAATAGAAGAAGATGTGGACATCATCCGCTCCCAATCTAGGACAGGACTTGATATACTCAAAGTTCCACAATGGACACAATCTCGCATCTTCAATGATGTGCTGCGAAAATATCAATAACACAAATCTTAAAGACAACTGGTAAATCTCTCAATACAATTATGCAAATATATTGTTTAAATGTGGCCGAGTGATCTTTTGGCCCGTATATCACTAACTAAGCCTTCTTAGATAATTACATGGTACAATGTTATAAATTCCCCTCAAAAAAAGTGAGAAAAAAAAAATCTACTAACATGTCATTACAACATTGGACTGTATATCAGGAAATATATATATATGACAGAAGAATCATGCGGAATCGTGTGGGCATCTGGACAGAATGTCTGCCATCACATTATCCGAACCACGGATAGCTCGAACCGAGAAATGAAATGGTTGAAGAGCTATGGCATAACGAGTGGACCTCGAGCTCTTCAAGTTTTTGCTCTGAATAGCAGTAAGCGCTTTCTGGTCGGTTTCCACAATGAAATGTGCGCCTAGAAGAAATCTTTGTAACTTCAGAATAGACCATACCATAGCCAATAACTCACGGTCTAAAACCGAGTAATTCTTTTCTGCAGCATTTAATTTCCTAGAGATATACATCACCGGATGCAGAGTATCAGAATACTCCTGCATTAGTGCCGCCCCAATCCCAGTTGACGAGGCGTCACTTCGAAGAACAAAAGTCTTCTCAATAGTAGGTAACCTAAGAATAGGTGGAGATGAAAATAGGGCTTTAACCTGGTCCAATGAGGATTGACATTCTTTAGACCAGCGGATCAGATTAGGCGACCCTTTCTTCAATAAAGTAGAAAGCGGTGCCATAATGGAGGACAGATTCGGAATGAATCGTCCGTAGAATTGGATCAACCTAATAGACTCCTTACTTGTTTCTTCGTCTTAGGGACCGAAATGTTAAGTATTTTTGAAACATTGTGGTCCTCTGTCTTTAAAAGACCATGACCAACACGATGACCTAGGAAAGAAATCTCACTAAATCCTATAAAGGCTTTAGAGGGTTTTGCAGTCAAGTTATACTCGCGAAGAGTGGACAGTAATTCGTATAAACCCAAATAGTGATCTTCCCAGGAATCACTGAATAGACAGATATCATCTAGGTATGCTATGACATCTGTACGATATGCGAGAATTCGCCGCATCATGCGTACGAATGTAGCAGGGGCGTTCATAAGACCAAAAGGCATGAAATTCCATTGGAATAAACCCCTAGGTGTAGAAAAAGCTGTAAAAGGTTTGGCACGTTCGGTTAGAGGAACTTGCCAATAACCTTTAGACAAATCTAGTTTGGTAAAGAATCTAGAATTAGAAAGTTTATTGAGTAGTTCTTCTAATGAAGGCATAGGTTCAGCGTCGAACTTCGTAACTTGGTTCAATTTGCGATAATCTACGCAAATGCGAATGTTATTATCCTTCTTTCGAACAATAACCATAGACGAAGAGTATGCTGAAGTGGATGGTTCAATGATTTCCAAACGTATCATTTCATCCAATTCTTTTTCTACTTGAGACTGGAAATGGATAGGTATTGGATAAGGTCTGACTCTGATAGGATTATGATCAGTTAGCACAATGTCATGTTCAATGACATGTGTGTGTCCCGGGATGTCTGTAAGAACATCCTGAAATGTTTGCAACATCGAAGAAACTTGTCGATGTTCCTCAGCGGAAAGATTTGGAGAAACGGTCACGTTTTTCCAAGATTCCGGAAGAATCAGAAAAAGTGGTTTCCCATCCTGAGAAAAGACAGAGAAGATACTGACATCAGAAAAAGTAGTTTGCTCAATCCTGATACTGACAAGAGATGAGTTACTGTTCCACAAAGACCATGAGGTTTTGCGAAGAGAATTGTCCGTTGCCTGGAAAAAATAGGGTACTGCAAATAAATGGCTAAGGATGGAAGAAGAATCTGAAGATGAGGTACTTGAGAATTGTCCGTTGCCTGGAAAATAGGCTGCAAATAGTCTGGTCTTTCATGAAATTCCGTGAGCATATTTATGTGGAAAGTTTTATGCTTTCCATCAATATCGACAACATAGTCGACATCAGAAATTTTGGAGACTATTGCATATGGACCTTTCCATGCAATTAGAAGTCTGTTCTCCCTTGAAGGAAGTAGAACGAGAGCTTTGTCACCTGGACAAAGTTGTCGTAGACATCTATTCTTATTTGCAAACTGCCTTGCCTTTTCTTTAGCAAATTCGGAAGACGAAGTTGCTAGTTTGCATGCCTCGATGATCTTTTGCCTAAGAGCAATGACGTACTCATAAGAAGATTGAGTTTCATCGCTAATATTATCGGCAGTGATTAGATCGTGAAGTAAAGACATAGGGCCGCGCGGTTGCGCGCCAAAGACAAGTTCAAAAGGGGAAAACCCCGTATGTTCATTGGGGACCTCTCTATACGCAAAGAGAGCCGCGGGTAAGACCCTGTCCCAATCCTGAGGATGATCCTCAGTTATTTTACCAAGTAAAGTTTTCAGAGTCCTATTTAAACGTTCGACTAACCCATTAGACATTGGGTGATAGATACTGCTGAGAGACCTTTTAATGTGTAGCATAGACATTACCTGTGACATAGTGTCTGATATAAGTTGAGTGCCATGGTCTGACAATATTTCTCCGGGAAAACCCAAGCGAGAAAATATCAGCCAAAGAGCGTCTGCGATGTCAGCAGTTGAGATGCTCTTGAGAGGTATTGCCTCTGGCCAACGTGTGCACATATCGACACATGTAAGGATAAATTGATGTCCTCTAGCCGACTTAATTCTAAAAGGACCGATAATATCTATTGCCATTTTTTGAAAAGGGCGAATAGGAATGTCAGCAGCCTGGATAGGCGCAGCATGTCGTGGTCCTTTAGATTTGACCTCCTGACATACTTTGCAAGAGCGACAGTACATTCGTATGTCCTTGCTCACAAATGGCCAAAAGAAAGCCGCAAGAACTCTCGACTTTGTACGGGAAAAACCCATATGTCCAGCACATTGCGAGTCATGAGCATGTTGCAATATTTGCAATCTCATGCTCTTAGGCACAAGAATTTGTGAATGAGTGGACGTAGTCGAGTCTTGTACCATACGTACAAGTACGCCGTTCTTCATAGAAATCCAAGATTTTCTATTAGTATTTTGATTAGGATCACTTTTTTTTGCTAGAATGAAGAATTTTTGTAAAGAAGGATCTTCTTCTTGCAATTTGATAAATGAGTCACGTGTAATAGTCAAGTGACTATCTTGGTCATTTACTTCATCATTATTAGTTAATGAAGTTTGAGGTGGATCCAGAGCATGTGCTCTTGTGACCACCGCATTGGTAGCTTCAATGTTTTGCTCTTCCCAAACAGCAATCTGCTGTGGGGTACATTCCCTAACTCCGTGAATACGACCAATAATAAGGTCCGCAATAGGGTTTGGAAGTAGACACGCGTGGACCTCTCCCGTGAAGAAAGGAGTAGCAATGTGTATTATAGCAGTAGGATACTTTTCCAACGTGCCACCAAATGTGACACATTTGATGACCTTTCCTGTAGCACAGGATGGATCTACAAGAGATTGCCTAACCCCGACAGTAGTACATCCAGAGTCAAACAACACTGAGACTGGATTACTATTTACAAGCCCCTTATGTAATATAAGAGAACCTCTCCCATCATGAGCAACATTAGCAGGAAGAGCGGGCAAAGGATGACCACAGCTTAAAGTAGTAACGGTCTTCGGGTCAAATAAAGTACTGCATTGGATACATTTATTTGCCCTACCAAAATCAAAAGATGAGCATCCGATGGCATTATGGTCTTTATTATCATTAACCTGTTTATCTACTCCCTGAGATTCTTGTTGAACAGAGTTTGTCTGTTGATATTTTTTTCTCTTATGTTGCGATCTACCGCGACCATTATTGCCTCTGCAATTATCATTAAAGTCCCTACTGTAATTTTTATCCTGGTTTGAGTTCCAGTTTCCATAACTGTCATTACCATCTCTATACTGTTGAGAACCTCTATTATCCTGGTATTGAGGTCTCTGAGAAAAATATTTTCCTCTATACCGATTACCTTTGTGAAAATTTCTAAAGTTAACCGGAGTAGAATAACGTGTAGTATTAGGATGTCTCCAGTTCTGGGAAGAAGAATCACCCTGGAATTGATTACTATGATTCTGGGCATAATTACGGTTACTCTTTTTATTGAAATTTTGCTGGCTACCCTGAAATTTACGCATAAAATTTGGGCCATAAGGTGCTGCCGAAGCAACTGGCAGACCTTCTTTTACTTTAGAGTTGCTAATGGTTATGTGAGGATGCGCAGTAACATACTGGCTACAGTATTCTTCCATTTCTTTTATGTTTTTAGGCTTACGCTCATGAAGAAAAGAAAGAAAAGCTTCATTAACAGAAGACATAACCTTGTCTCTAAGTAGTAAGTCCATAAGAGCTTCAAATGTACTCTCTGTTTTAGACAACTCAACCCATCGTAAAAAAGTAAGACGGATGCCTGAGATGAATTCAGAGAATTCAACTCCAGTTTCTGGTAACATGTTTTTAAATTTAAGACGATATCCGTCCTCGTTAAGTTGGTACTTCTTTAACAATGCCGCCCTGACAACCTCATAGTTGTTTTTGTCAGGCACATCTACCATACCCAATAAAGTCAAAGCATCACCTCTAAGTATCTTGGACAGATGATAAACATATAATGTTTTATCTATATTATGCACCTTACATGCACTTTCAAATCTATCTAGATAAAATGTTATATCATCAATTGAAGCATTGAATGCTGGTAAATTAAGCTTGAAATCAACAGCATTAGACTTATTAGCAGATGATACCTTATTAGCATCATTAGCATTACTAGATAACTTCAACTTTTCTAACTCCAAAGCTAAGAGTTTTTCTTCATGCTCCATTTCTGCTTTTCTCTCATCAGCTTCTCTTTGTAACCTTCTTTCTTCAGCCTCAGCCTGTAACTTTCTTTCTTCAGCCTCAGCCTGTTTTTCTAATCTTTTATTTTCAGCCTCTATTTCAAGTCTCTTAATTTCAGCTTCTTTTTCAAGTCTCTTATTTTCAGCTTCTTTTTCAAGTCTCTTATTTTCAGCTTCTTTTTCAAGTCTCTTATTTTCAGCTTCTTTTTCAAGTCTCTTTTTTTCAACCTCATCCTGAAGTCTCTTCTGCTTCTCTTTTTTTTTTTTCCATTTCCATTTGTAATCTCTTTTCATCTACCTGCATCTGCAGTTTTAAATTTTCAGCATCTATTCTCTTTTGTTCAGTTAGTTCTTTCATTTTCTTTTCCTCCGACTTCAATGCCTTGGCATATTGAACAGTCGCAAATTCTTCTAATTTATCACCTGTCTTCCCAAGGGCTTTACCCTGCTCAATAAAGTACTCAAATGTAGACATGATGTCTAAAATGTGAGTACAGAACCTGAAATAATTAATTATCTTATTTCAATCTTAATAGCAACAAGACTTAATAAAGTGCTTGTGTAATCAATATGTTTACTCCAATCTCTGTGGGCAACAAGACTTGACACCAACTTGTATTATCAAATGTATAATAATATCACAAGTCACCTCTTAATTATCAGTGCACTACACAAATCAGTGCATAACCATCAGTTATTTATCATAACTGCACTACAATAGTGCATAAGCAAAAAACCACCAGTTAGTTATGATAAGTGCACTATAGATCAATAGTGCATGAGCATATATGTAACAATAGTGAAAGCTAACTATGCAAGAACTATGCAAACAATAACAAGACAATGTAAACAATAACAAAGGTCACCAACAATGTAAACAATAACAAAGATCAAAGTCAAATGTAAACAACAACAAAGATCAAAGTCAATGTAAACAACAACAAAGATCAGAGTCAATGTAAACAATAACAAAGATCAAACAATATGAAAACATTCGCATAAGTCAAATAAATAAACAGCGAAACTAAAAAGAAATGTGATGACAAAATGCGAAGATATGACAAACAAATGACGCTACAGTGTATACACAAAAATATACTTAAAGAACTGAATAATAGATAGGGGAGACCTACAAATACAAACAATCGAAATCGAAACTAAAAAACACAAAGAAAGAGAGAAAAGAAAAAGAAAAAAAAAATATACAAGAAACAAAAATAAAGCACAACTCGTCACAACTAAACAGATATAGCAACGATTGTCGCTAGCAAATTTCACAGTAGGAAATTCGCACAGTCCCTAACGAAAACGCTAACAGTAGAACCTCTGTGACGTGGTATCTTCTACTGAAAGACACCGCCCAACCGAGAAAACCCGCTGAATATAAACATATAAATACAAATAACATATAACATATAACAAACAGCAAAAAGTGTGAAAGAATTTAGAAGGCTCAGCTAGAACATAAGGGCACAGTTCACAAACAAAACAGGCCACTTAACTTCTATGTATCCACAACGTCAGCACAGTTCAGAACAGGATGTGATCAGCATTCTTAGGACAATGATCCAACGTTGATCCATATCTGCTCTCGTAAACTGCCATGACGAAGGAAATGAGCTTCTGACAGGAAACAGCTTCTGAACTTGACCTTCTGAATTCTACAAATTGACTTCTGAGACCGGAACAGTTGTTACGGCACTTGTCCTTCTTCTTAACAGATCAGGAAATCCATTCGCTCGGTACTTGTCCTTCTAGTTGCAGACAAACTTCAATACTGCCGAGCAGCGCCGGGTAGTTTCAAAATATCAACAACTGTCAGTAATGCCGCGTCTTTCAACAAAATTTCATCGAAGGTGATGAATAGAAACTGCAACGTTGTCTTGTAGTCTGCTGATGATGTCTGGGTTTGTTGACCCCCTTGATAGCTGGTATCAGAGTAAACCAACATATGGCCACCAAAAATGATAAGGGTGGATTTAGGCTAAATGATAATGGTGCGCCACAATGCCAGGTACGTTAGCTCCGTATAAGATTGACGACCACTTGCCACCCCTATCGACACCTGGTATTAAAGTGCAAGATGTAGGTGTCTTCTCTGATTTTAGGATGTTGCTGTGTATGTGGTAGTAGAACAGTTCACAGGGTATAACACAGGCAACATGATGTGTAGAGTCATAGAAATGGTAACTTCGTTGTATAATTTTTTTCCATTTATTGCACGCCACAAAACAGTCAGGATATTTATATCATCAACATAGTTCAACGAGTTCAGCATTCAAAATCATAGAGTTCTAGTTCGTGAAGCTGTATAAATAATATATATATAAATTCTGCAACAGTGTCAGCTGCAGATCATCACTGTTCATAGACAATAATAAATATTCCCTTTCTGATGCTAGCAGATCAGATGTATACAATCAGTCCGTTTACTGTCTGCACGTGAATAGCATACATGGATTACAGGTCAGCTCGACCTTTATAATGTTTCTAAGTCTAACCATCTGACTTGGACGTGATCTCTGATATAACGAATCCTGGAACACAGACAATAGTCTTGTTGGTCTAGAGCGACCCATATATATATAACTAGTTCAGGTATAAAGATACCGGTGACTTAATCCTAGTCAAAGTACCTCTCCATTTTGAATCACACAGGCGAGCAAAAAGGCGACAAAATGACGAACCTCTAGATGATAGCATAAAGTTCGATACAAGAGGAATTACCTTATTTCGGAAAATCAACCATGAACATATGCCTCCAGGCAGGCTTGAATAATACTGGGAAATAGTCTAGTTAGCTAACTAACTCACAAAGACAATGTATTTCCCTCAGAAAATCACAAGACGCAGGTCGCGTCTGCTCGCGACTTAGACCATTTCTAAACTCCCCGAGCTGGCCGGAACAACAAAACGAAAACCCAGGTCGAGACATGCGCAGAACGACAATCTCTGAGTCGCCGTTCACAATAAGACGATTCTAAGAACATTCGAGATAAAAGTCTTACACAGTCGCGCCTTTTATGGTCATGAAAAGAAGCGTTAAGAAAGGTTTCAGGCATCTACAACAGTTGACTGATACTACCAAATAAGGAGATATGGTCACGCTTCGTTCAAGAAATTATAGACCGAACGTGTCTCTATACAAGAGAAGGCAAACTCCTAAAAAATTGTAGTCTCGATAACTCGGATTATGTCCCTTTGACTGTAAAAAACATAATACACACTTCAGTCAAAAAATGATCATACATACGAAAAATGATCATACAAAGGCTTTGAAAAAAGTAATTATTTGTGCGTAACACCCAAAGGTCAAAGATAAGCACTAGGGTACAGAATAGACTATGAAGACTCGCTATCTCTCTCTCTGTCATCTGTGGCCACAAACAATCTCGCTTACCCACTCTTGGTGTTGGTATCCCTTGGAAAATTACAATATCTGTTTTTTTCCAATCTTTATTCGTATTCAGTTTGAATTTACAAACATGTTAATTTTACATATTTCAATAAGAAGAAGTTTCAATGAAAAAAAACAATGAGCAGCTGCTTAGAAAACCCTTTCAATCCCTCGCATACACTTATTTACACACTCTTTCTTGCACTATGTACATTGCACATTTATTTGTGATGATACTATTGATTAAAAAGAAAAGGGGGGGGGGGCGGATAAAGAATTCATACACCATCGTTCTTGAAAACTTTAAAGCGTACTCTTTTTTATAGTGATATATATATATACTATATATATATATTTTTTTTTCCAGCTGTAATTTTTTTTTTTGTGGGTAAATCATTCATTTACTGGGGGCTTTCAAGCTGACACAAGATCTGTTAGGCAGGGATGTCCCCTTTCTCATCTACTAAAATTTTTTTTTTTTAAATTACCCTTTTTGGGGCGCAAAGTGAGGTCTATTGACTTTGTTGTGTAAAATATGTTTGATCTCGGCCCTGGCTTAGACACTTTCATCTTAATTTTTTAAAATTTTTTTTCCTTTTTGGGGCGTAGGTTCTCTCTGCGGACATGACAAAAAAAGAGGATGAAAAACTTGTAACATACACACACTCTCACACGTGTGCTTAAGTTCAAAAAAAATTTCTTGTAAATATGTAACAGTTACATCCCTCATTTCTATAATAATTCAGCACACAAGAAAATATCAGCATTAAATTAATCTCAAAACAATGCAATTGACCAACGTTTTGCGGTATTGTGGTGAACGCGCACGTAAACAGTCGCTTGATAGAGATAATTTCCACTTGAGCTGTGTTCCGTTGCAGCACTAGTTAAATAAATTCAACCCAATCGCAGCTGGCCTCTTGCTGTATGTATAACAAGCATACGCTTATAAGAGATCAAGGTCACTTGAACTGTCATCGTTTGCAGCACTTGCCACAATACGGTGTTGGATAACTTTCTTTTTGTTTTGTATTTAACCCTTCCGGTGTAACCTCAATATTTTGTATTTTTTGGTATGTCCGGATTATTTATTATAATGTAGTAGAGACAGTATGCAGTCCTTTTCTTTACAGGGGGTGCTGCAGCTCAACAGCTCATTAAAGAAAGCCGCCACTGCTGTCACTATTAGCTATTTGTCGGCGTCTATTGTTTTGTCACATAAAATTAACTCTAGTCACTTATATAATTTCACACAATGAACTATAATGCGAATTCTGTTCGGTCACTCATCCGTCATGCGTAATAATCTCAGTCAGCTAAGCTGTATCTTCTTGTGTAAGAAAATGTGGTGATGGAATTTACATTACGCTGAACGACTGGCAAGAAAATATCAACGCGTTATGTTATTTCACTTGTCTTAAACGCTAGGGAATCATAGTGAATAAAAATGGTAAACTTAACACCTTTTAACACTTAATCACAATTTCTATTACCACAAATCAGAAAATGAAATCCCCACGAGACAATTTAACACATTTAGCGAAGAATGGTTCTAGTCTGGCGTGTTTAGATTATCCAAGAATTTCTGAACGACTCTGATAACTGAATTTGAGAGAGCGCGGTATATATACAGATCATGGTGTTATTGTCGCTAGAAGATGTTACAATTCACACCTTCTGCATAGCAGAGAAATCAGGAAACTGCGTTTCCCGGATCAAAGGTTTTCTCGTGCATTCTACTCAGCGATGCTGTTCGACATCAGAAGACTGGCCGTGCACTGGCCTCTTTTAGATTACGTCCCCTTTCCGCTGATCAATCATTTACCTCCCCCTGAAACGTACGAACATCAAAAGTGGTCGGAAAAATATTATCGCCCCTGTATCTCTTCAAACAATCCGTTATTTCTACGCGCATCTGTCTAATGACCGATAATTGTCAAATCAGCTCGCGTGAGAAACTCGGGTAAACAAACGTGATTCGCTCCCCCGTTAAGACTGTCAGGTGCGAAAAGTTGGTACACAACTCTGTTGTTATGTTCCCAGAAAAAGGGCGTGGATTCAAAGGTGAGTCATACAAACAGAATATTGCGTGGTTTGGCTTAGCCAATGGTAAACACTAAATGGGAAAGCAAAGGCTGTCAGATTACTGTATCACCATTTCCATTCTACGTCACAATGATGATGTGCCCCGTGTAGTTCGCCGTGGTCTCTGATGAGAGGTAAAAGATGAATAAGACTGCTGCATCCTCAGGCATGTCGTACCAGGCGTCTAATATAAGGTTATTCATCAGGCTGGCAACCCCTTTATTGAAAACAAATAGCTAAGTAACCAACACTGCAACAGCACAGTACTGCTTGGTGCAGGCTTCCTGCAAGGGAATCAGATACAGTGGTGGCTCCATGCTCCATAAGTAGGGAAAAGGAAAATGATGATAATGACTAAGGTAGGTGTGGCGCTGGCTATTGCACGCCACACGCCAGAAAATAAATAGGATTTTGGTGCTGATGAGCGCTGCGCGATAGTGATTTGTCGATATGTGTATTGCGCACATGACGTGAGCAATGTGGAGGAAAGATGGACAGAGCGTGTGTTGACCCTGAATGGGCGACTTGTGTGTGTGTTCTACCCAATGGTAGAAATATGGGAAATGTTAAAATAGAAGTGTCTTGAAACATATTAATGTTTATTAAATACAACTAAAGGTAGGAATAGGAATGAGGTAATGTTTATATGGACCTACGGATTATAGGAGTCGCTGAATCTACCTAATTATGCATGCTGTGTAATGATGTATTGTCTACGTGAATGATAAATGGAATGTTACTAAAATATCCAGCTGTTATATTGATCGTTGTGTGGAATCTTCGAGTCATAGAAAGTATCGTTAATGAACTATTGTGGCTGTCCTGAATCTTGTGGACCTATGCTATATAAACCTAGACACAGTGTGAAAACGAGCACAAACAATCAACTGAAGAACATAAACTTTTAACGCCACAGTAGGTCACGTGATCTTATCTGCCCTGTAAAGTGAGAGTATTTAAAAAAAAAAATAAAACAGGATACTGCAGTTCGCGGGAGAAAACTACTGGACTGTGCACTTCCGTGAACAAAGGAAAAAAAAAACCAAAAACATAAATGATCTTTAATCAAAACTCAGGCAATTAAAATGTCAAACCTTAATCCGAGATTGAAATCCCCTTCCAACCATCACACCCATCCCCTAGCTACTACCTAGATGGCGGCTACACGATGTTCGGGGGAGTAAAAGTGTTCACGAGTGCAGGAGTAAAGGTGTTTCCAGTGGGGTTCAAAGTGGGGGTGGGGGGGAGGGTCCACCCCGGGTGACAGCCAGGAGAGGGGTGCTGTCGGACACTATTTAGACAAATATTATACTGTTTACACATGGACTTACAAGCATAATATATTGTTCTGTGTGTGTTTTATAGGGGGTGCCAAAGTGAGGATCCGCCTGGGGTGCCACATACTTTAAGTACGCCCCTGGGTGTAACTATCAGTGTATGTAGTGACTTATTCGTGTTATAATGGTGCAGATTTTCTTGTGGTAAGATTAACAAAAACTACCACTGCCGTAATACACCAAGCCTTTGGTGCAAGGCTACAGTAGTGGTTCACTGTTTCATAAGTAGACACACACAAAAACTACTAGCTGATATGATGACGTTAAACAAAGGTTGAACAATCTATAATGAAAAGTAAACAAGTAAACGTAGTTCCACATCAAACACTGACGTAGGAGAAGAGACTTCACATACTTGGTCACATGTTTTATGAGGGGGTTGATCAGTTTCCTCCTCTCCCCCTTTTCGATCCTTAATGAAGAGCAGAGTCAGGCACATATTTGCGGCTATGTAGACCGGAGCGTGAGGCTTTTAGGCTTCTAGCCAGGAATTTGGTAATTTTGCCAAGAGAGGTCAACGATCTAACGACTAATCCAATCGGAAGTACAAAAGCAAAAGTACAAAGGGAAATATAATATAAGCACAGGGGAATTTTTTTAAAAGGTGGAAAACAAAAGGTCTCGAATCCTGGGCCGTGTTACTCACGAGCAGCAAGGTCATTAACTTACTAGTCTACCGCAGTAAACAGAAAAGATGTCTTCAAGGTCGCATGATAACAGTCGAACTTCAGTGAGTTTACAGCAGTGATCGGCAACCGGTCGATCCAAGAGGATCATTAGGTAGGTATTCAGGTTGCGGAGAGGGGAAAAGATTTTTTTTTTTTAACCTTTTAAATTGTTTAATAGCACTTTCCATTCGGCACTTCTTCTTCTTCTTTGATCCGTAGCCGCCGACCGTCAAAGCAGTCAGTGGCCATTACGCCTGGTGGCGTCTTGTAGGGCAACAACAAATTGATTCCACTTTGCTCGGTCGGCGGCCATCCTTCGTACAGTGCCCCAACTCTGGTTCATTCTTTGCATCTCAGCCTCCGCAGTCCTCCGCCAAGTTGTTTTTGGTCGGCCTCTCTTTCGTTTTCCTTCAGGGGTCCATAGCATAGCTGTTCTTGTGATGGCATCGCATTTACAAGTGCTGTATTCTCATAATTAAAGGTACTTTCACAACATTTCCAATGAAAACCCGCAAGCTATATTACTAAAATTCCCTTTATTCGTGAACTACATCAGAAAGGAAGAGACCTTTTGTTACAAGTGAAGTTAATATTCGGTAAAACGTGATTTAGTTTGAATATTGTTCACCACTCTGTCGATGTAATTGCAAGAAGCAGATAGTTCAACAGAGATAAACGTTACAATGAGGTAGCACTTATTTTAAATCCTAATACTATGAAATATGAAAACAGACAATGATTTTTATCAAGGTAGAGATCTTTAGTAGTATTCACTAGTTCCATCATCTCAAGTTCTTTCCATGTTCTCCTCATCATTTTCACCTCTGTTTCCAACTCTCTTCTCCACGTACTTCTTGGTCTTCCTCTGCCTCTCTTGCCCTGGGGGTTCCAGAACAAGGACTGCCTTGTAATGCTATCAACAGGTTTCCTCAGTGTGTGTCCTATCCATCGCCATCGTCTTCTTCTCATCTCTTGTTCCACTGGCACTTGTCCAGTTCTTGTCATCAGTTCCACATTGGTAACCTTGTCATACCATTTTAATCCTCTATTCTACGCAAGCACCCATTTATGAAAGTCTGTAGCTTTTTGGTTGTTGTCTTTGTTGTTCTCCATGTCTCCGAGCCATACAATAGGACTGACTTCACATTTGAGTTGAAGATTCTTATTTTCGTGTTGGATCCTATTTCTCTTGATCTCCATATATTTCCCAATGCAATGAAAGCTCCTCTTGCCTTTTGTATTCTTATTTTGATATCGCTGTCTGTCCCTCCAACTTTGTCTATATTACTGCCAAGATATGTGTATGATTCTACATCTTGTATTGGTGTTTCTTCAAGTTCAACCCTGTTTTCATTACCTGCATTTATTCGCATTATTTTTGTCTTTTCCTGTGTATTTTCAGACCCAATTGCTGTGACCTCTCATCGAGTGTTTTCAATTTGTCCTGCATCTGATTACGGTTATGGGACAGGAGAGCCAAGTCATCAGCAAAATCCAGATCATCCAACTGCTTAGTCAGAGTCCACTGGATTCCATTTCTGTTGTGTGTTGTCGATGATCTCATAACCCAATCTATTGCCAGCAAGAAAAGAAATGGAGACAAGAGGCATCCCTGTCGCACTCCTGTTCTTATCCCAAATGGTTCTGTAAGCTGTCCTTCATGAAGAACTCTGCACGTCATGTCTTCATAGGTTTTCTTTATTAAATTAATGATCTTCAGGGGAACTCCATAATGCCTCATCAATTTCCAAAGTGATTCTCTGTCTACACTGTCAAATGCTTTTTCGTAGTCCACAAATCCGATGTATAGTGGTGAATTCCATTCCAGACTTTGTTCAACTATTATTCTCAAAGTGGCTATCTGGTCTGTACATGATCTGTTTTGTCGAAAACCTGCTTGTTCATCTCTCAATTTCTTGTCTATGGACTCCTTTAATCTCTCAAGGATAATCCTGTTCAATACCTTTCCTGGCACTGATAGTAACATTATTCCTCTATAATTTGTGCACTCTTGTAGATTTCCCTTCTTAGGCAACTTAACCAGATATCCTTCCTTCCATTCTGCTGGTATCTCTTCTTTTTCCCAGACTTTACCAAGTAATTTATATAACATCTCTGTAGCCGTGTCGATATCTGCTTTGATGGCCTCTGCTGGAATGCCATCAGGTCCAGACGCTTTTCCATCTCTTAGAAGCTTTATGGCTTTCTTTATTTCTTCCTTCGTTGGTCTTTCACCGTTAATTTGTAGCTCTTCTTCTGCTGGCTGGATGTCCGGCGGGTTTTTGTGGAGCTGGTCTATTGAGAAGGTCCCCAAAATATTCCGTCCACCTCTTCATTTGCTCTTGTATATTGCTGAGCAGTTTCCCATTCTTATCTTTTATGAGGCAACTTGTTTGCTTGTATTTCCCTGTTAGCTTCTTTGTGCTGCTATACAGTTCTCTCATATTTCCTTTGGCTGCAGCATCTTCTGCCTCTCTTGCCAACTCCTCAATATACTTTCTCTTGTCTCTTTTGATACTTCTTTTTACTTCTTTGTTTGCTTCTGTGTACACTTCTTGAGCCTTGGATTTGGAACTTCTGGTTTTGCTTGTGTTTAACTCTGCTTTCTTGTTTTTTCTATCTTTTATCTTATTGATGATTTCTGTTGTTATCCATGCTTTTTGTTGTCTTTCCCTTTTCCCCAGTATTTCTTCACATGTCTCCTTCCATACCGTTTTGACCTGCTGCCAATAGTCTTCTGTATTCTCTACATCTTCCAACTGTTGGAGCACTTGGAATTTGTTGGATACTGTGACCGCAAATTTGTCTCTTGTTTCTTGATTTCTTAGCTGTCCTACATTAAACTGTTGTCTATAATTTTGCATTGTTGCATATCTCTTGAGTTTCATTTTTACTTTGGCTATCAGAAGATGGTGATCTGATGCCACATCTGCTCCTCTATATACCTTTACATCCTGCAATGATGATCTAAACTTCTTCTTTATGCATATATGATCGATCTGGATTATCAGCGCACAAAAGTCATTATCATTTAAAATATATGACGGAGAAAATTAACAATTATCATACATGCATCCAAACTAAAGTTGACAACATCGCCGAAAAATTAACACGAGAAGGGACAACACAAGCAGGATGATAGAAAAAAAAAGGAAATGAGAAATGACAATACGAGGAAATAGTTGGAAGCATTACGGAAGAAATGAAATGAGAAACGAAAACGCAATAAATATGTTTTAAAAATCACTGAAGAGATGGATTGAGAAAAGAAAACGCGAATGAAAGGTTGAAAACGTCAAATAAAAAATTAAAGGAGAAATGAAAACAGAAAGGCAATGTTGAAAACATCGCAGAAGAAATGACATGAGTGTGACGGTATTGCCTCCCCTGCTTTGCAGTAGTGGTCCAACAGTGGCCAAAACTCAAGAGTATCTAATATTGGCTTCAAAGGTATCTACATTCGCACAAGATTACTCTTGGCAGAGATATAGATAGAAGGGTGATGAAAATCTATTACAAAGGGAGTCTTCACAAGATATTCAGAATAAGCGAGAACAATACTGCTTTGGCTGAGTATGTTAACTCTGTAATTCTGCCGACGCTTTTGTGAAGGGTTTAAGCACTTATTACTTTCAGCTCGTTTAAGTCAGTGATTTACTCAGTGGAATTCTATTATTCTAGTATAGCTTTGTTTAGAGTGTGTGTAGTAATTTGACTGAGACAAACATGCAGTAACTTTAAAATGATTAAATCGAAGTTAAATTTGTAACATTACAAATAACAAAATTTAATAATCACTTTAGGTTTTAACCGTTGTAAAATAATTTGAATAGTTGTGGATAGAGAAAATTATCATCACAGTCTTTAGGGAATGTGAGATGTTACAAGAAGTTCAAGTGGCAGCATAGATTTGAACTTAGCTGCCAATAACGGGTCTGCTCCTTCTTATGGGTTGGTTCTTTTCACTCTGCTCAAGCTCGTCTCTGATCAAGGTTGTCGGGGGTAGCTCGTTTTTATACATCTGCACTGATTGAAAAGTTTTCACAATATAAATTGAATATGTTTTCATTTATGCTTTACACTGACTGAAAAGTTTGAAACTTCCATTACTTTAAAAAGAATATTTTCACATAGACATTTACACTGATTTAAAGCTCGAAAACTTACATTAATTTTAAAGTGACTATATTTAGGGGGACATTTACACTGCTTTGAAAATGTAAGTATTATACTTAGAATGTACATCATTTCTTTCATCTTTCCCTCCCTGCTCCATATGGAACCTTCTTTGATCCTTAGCCGCCGACCGTCAAAGCAGTCAGTGGCCATCACGCCTGGTGGCATCTTGTAGGGCAACAACAAATTGATTCCACTTTGCTCGGTTGGTGGCCATCCTTCGTACAGTGCCCCAACTCTGGTTCATTCTTTGCATCTCAGCCTCCACAGTCCTCCGCCAAGTTGTATTTGGTCTGCCTCTCTTTCGTTTTCCTTCAGGGGTCCATAGCATAGCTGTTCTTGTGATGGCATCGGGGTCTCTTCTGAGGACATGGCCAACCCAGCTCCAGCGTCTGCCAGCTATGATGGTGTGCATGTCCTCTTGCTTGCTCCGAGTAAGCAGATCTTGGTTGGTGATGGTATTCGGCCAAAAGATTCGGTGAATTTTTCTTAGGCATGTTGTGTGAAAAGATGACAATTTCGACATTTCCTTCTCTGTAACTCTCCAGCATTCCGCACCATAGAGAAGCACAGAAAGCACACAGCTCTGATATAATCTTAAAATTTTGTGCTTGTGCTGTACTGAGAGGACTTCCAGATGTCGTTTAGACTAAAAAAAGCTGTTCTTGCTTTGTTCATTCTGTTGTTGATGTCTTTGCTTGCTCCGCCGCGTGGTGTTACTATGCATCCTAGGTATGTGAAGGTGTCTGTCTGTTCCAGTTGCTGAATCCTTACTGATATGGGCTCAGGGTTGTTCACATTGAGCGTCATGACTTCTGACTTCTTTAGATTGATGTTCAAGCCCACCTGCTGGCTATACTTATTAAGTCTATCCGTTTTTCCTGGACGTGTTGATATGAATGTGCTAGTAGTGAAATGTTATCTGCATATTCCAGATCTTCTAATGTAGAAAATGTAGTCCATATTATTCCTCCTGGACGGCCCTCTATTGTCTGGCGCATCACCCAGTCTATGACTGTTAAAAATAGAGTGGTTGATAAGGGGCATCCCTATCGTACACCTGACATCACCTCAAAGGTTAGGTTGCTCTGCCCAACACTACACGTAAAGTTGGCATAGAGGCTTTTTATGATTGACACTATGCAGCTTGGAATTCCATAAGTCCTCAGTATTTTCCATAAACTGTCCCTATGTATACTATCAAAAGCCTTTTAAAAATCGTGTTGTCCCTGTTTTCCAGACTTGTGCAAATAGTGGTTCTAATAATTCTGCTGCTAGCTCAGGGTCTGTCTTAAATAGCTCTGCATTTAAGTTATCATGGCCAGGAGCTTTTCCATTCTTTAACCCTTTGATTGCTGTGATGATTTCTTCTTTTCGTGGAATGTCTGTATTAACATCTAGATCGTTTTCAGCATCAGGAACATTCAAGTGTGTCTCTGGTGTCCTTGTTCAGAGTTTCTCTGAAATGCTCTGCCCATCTTGTTTCCTGTCCCTCTGCTGTCGTGATGAGATTTCCTTGCTTATCTCTTACTAATGTAATATTGTTTGCACCTAGTTTTCCACTGATGATTTTAGTTATTTTGTATACTGTGCTTTGTTCATTTCTCAGTGCTGCCTCTTCTGCCTGTCTTGCAAGATCGTCTAGGAAATTCCTTTTGTTGGCTCGGGTTTGGCGTTTAACTTCCTTGCCCAGCTGACTGTACTGTTCGCTATATAGTTGCTTTAACCTGGGGGACTTCGCTTCTGTTTTCTTTCTTTTCATTTTCTTTCTCATCGATATGGTGTTCAATGTTTCTAGTGTTATCCAGTCTTGCTTCTTCCTTTCCTGGAATCCCAAGCATGATTTGCTGCTTTCCTTATATATTGTTGAAATGGTGTTGAAATTCTGGTCTATATCATCAGTCAATGACTTTTCCTGACTTTTGACAAATTGATAACGCTTCTTTATATCAGCCACAAAAGCTTTTCTGGTAAGGGAGTTCTTCAATTTGCTGATGTCAAACCTTTTCTGTGTAGTTACAGTTGATCCAGCCGTTCTGAGTTTCACTTTCAGTTTTGCTACTACTAAATGGTGATCACTTCCCACATCTGCACCTCTTCTTACCTTCACATCTTGTAATGCAAGTCTCCATCTATCATTAATCATGATGTGGTCTATCTGGTTTCTGTCCCGACCATTTGGTTATTCCCATGTTAATTTGTGAATTTCTTTGATATATGAAAAAGTGTTCCTCCAATGACCAGGTTGTTAATGCTTTAGAAACTTATTAATTTATCCCCATTTTCGTTTGCTGTTCCGCTGCCGCATTTCCCCATTACTCTTTCATTATGTATTGTGTGTTCCAACTTTCGCGTCGAGGTCTCCCATTACTAAGATAAGATCATATCTAGGGGTCTCTTCCATTTCTTTCTGCAGTTGTTGATAGAAGTCATCCTTGACCTCTTCATCGCTGTCATTCGTTGGTCCGTAACATTGTATTATTGT
The DNA here is from genome assembly GCA_024509875.1 of Oreohelix idahoensis. Lineage (NCBI taxonomy): Eukaryota > Metazoa > Mollusca > Gastropoda > Stylommatophora > Oreohelicidae > Oreohelix > Oreohelix idahoensis. Next base: position 60,810 of record JAMPIV010006265.1, read on the forward strand.
AGTGTTGGTGAATCTCCCTCTCAATCTTATTCTTATCAGACTGTTGTTGATGGGTTTCCATTCCAGTAATGTCCTTTCTATTCCTTTCTGTAGAATAATGACTACGCCTTCATTGTGCTGTCCATCCTCTCTCCCAGAGTAAAGTACCGTTTCTCCTGTTGCTGTTTTAACTTTTCCTGCCCCTGTCCATCTGCTCTCGCTTATTCATAGAATCTGTAATCTATAGTTTCTCATTTCTGCTGTGACCTGTTTTAGTTTACCCGTCTCATTCATTGTCCTGACATTCCAAAACCATATTCTTGTTTCACGTTTTGCGGTCAGGACGTCCGTTTTCGTGTCAGTGGCTTCCTTTCGGCTTTCACAACTGACAGTCATACGAGCCTCAGACTCCGGATGTCCATCCCGCAGCAAAGTTTGTTCATTTGTTGTCGTTTCCATAACTACATTTCTTTTTACATAGACAGGGTGTCAGCCCTATGCTAAAACCCCCAACCTGGAGGACCAGGGTGTCTGCTTTAGTCTGACCCCTGCGAAAAACGAAAAAACAGACCTGGAGGACTTGGCCTGTGTTTGTTGAAGACCTTTACTTCTTGGGGAGCTAAAGGATATTGATTGATTGACAAACACACCTGCACACAAATCAATTTTTCTCCGTTCTTCGCTCTCACATTTCTTTATTTATTACCGGTCAACTCCCTGTAGAGTACATCCCTTCAACGATTAATCATCAAACCTTCATGCCCAGAGCCTCATCGTCTTCTCCGTGTTCTTTTTTTCTTCGGATAACTCTATGTCCTTTACACTATGGAATCTAAAGCAGCGACTGCATTGTAACGCTTTCAACTGGATTCTTAATGTATTACCTATCCAACCAGCATCTTTTGCTCACCTCGTGTTTCACTGGTAGTTGTCTAGTTCTATCCATCGGTTCCACACAAGTGATTTTGTCATGCCTTTTCCATTCCGTCAACAAATTCCCTGTGGGAAGAAACTATAGCTTTCCTGTGCTGAAAGAGAAATCCGCAGAAGCACAAATAAAAGCTCTAATAGTAAAATTCAAAGATCAACATTACCCAGACAGGAATGAACTTGATCATTTCGTTGCATTATCCCTGGAAATGACGTAGTTAATAATGTGGCAATGGAGGATGCAAAAACTACCCCAAACCGTTTTAATATATGGAGTGGCTGTTACCAACAGATTACTGGTGGCAATGTATGTAGTTATTATAATATTTATTTGTCTGAGGGAAAGTATTTGTTTTTAGAATCAAAATGCTTTCCTGGTCAAAGATATATCACCCATGATTGATTGATACTTCTGTTATATGGGTTATCTCCCCTGGATATCGAATTTGGCGTATGAATTTAGATTTCGTTAGTCTGTTCCTTGTTGGGCCAGAAACAGATTGTTCTTGCTTAGGTTTATGCAGGAATGTTTATGGTCCGAGTCTATGTTTACTCCGTGTCTATTTCAGACGATTCGGTCTTATATCGTGATATCTTTGTATGTCTAAGTGGGACTATTTTTTTTTCCTTGTACTGAACTATGGGGTCAGGGAGTTTCTGCGCATGCGGATAGAAAAGAGGGTCTTCCGTGATGATGGAATGCCTGGTGAATGCCATGTCGGAGACCAGTCCGAAGTTTATTGAGCGCTGTGATCTATTATGGGGAAGAAGATAGTTTCTGATATGATTATTAAGTCTATGAGTTCCCTAGTGTTTATTCTGTAACGCCAGGAGAGGGCGTATGTGTTCTGCTAGTGTATTTCCCATGCCCAGGTAAAAGAACTTTTTTGCTGAACTTTTCCTTGCTAGGCTTAGATGGGCAGACGTCTACAGGACGATTATCTATATCAATATGTCGGGATGACATGTTACCTAGCAGCACTGAATATGATTGTATGCAGCAGTTATGATGAAAAAATATGCTGATTCTTGTAGAAACATTTGTGTTCATGAACAAAGCCTTTATTGAAGCTTTACTATGCATCTGTATAGTGAGTAATGCTCACTGGAACCAGAAGCCATTTTGGATCCTATTTTTTGTCGATCATCGATCAGAGAACAGGGATGCCCCTTATTATCAGGTGATGATTAAGAGATCACAGTTATAAAGAAAACCCAATACTGGTGGGTTAACATTGTCTTCAGAAATATTTGCTGAACTTTACCTAAAGAAATCTTCGCTAGAAAAGAGGTTCTGTCTAGGAGTCATGCTTGAACATTATTTATTAACTGACATGATCGGTCAGTAAGGCCTGATGGTTATATTTATAAACAGTGGAAATCTAAGTGCTTGTCTACGGACGTTCCATTGTAATGTTCTTCAACATGAATGCCAACTTAAGATTGTAGACCATTGATCAACAGTATGATGATATGTCGACCTGTTTTCCTGTAACTATACCCGTACTGTCCAAGTGTGTGCGTCCAATTAAACAGTATGAAACGACCACAGTAGTCTGCATCATTAACTTCTAACTACGTGTGAGTGAGTGTTTGATCTTCTAGTCAACTCTTCAGAACAATCCATGCATTCGCGTATTGACACTCACATTAACACTCATAGTCAACATTACATCCTTGTCGGGGCCTCATTACGTTTTGGGACAAGGTGACCTGTATGCCCAACACTGTGCCGGTTTTGAGTTGACCATTTACACCAATACCAGCTTTATTAACGTGGTGACTGGACGAGCTATATCACAAAAATAGCACTTATTAATGTGGACCTTATCAATGTGGTAGGCCAGCTTTCTGGGTCTAACCAGCACAGTAGACACCACATGGAAGTCAGCTACCCATACCAGATCGTTTCCATGAAGCCGGATACGACACACCAGCAGTGAGAGTCTACACTTTGTCAACAGTTCCTCACGTGACCTATCAAGCGAATACTGAAACTAGGTCAGTGCGTGTTGACATTTTTTGCGTTGGACATCACAGCGAATTGCAAACATACGTTTAACTTTTTGGAAAAAATGCAGTACAGGTCAGAAGTCCTACGTGTGTTAGTTATTGGAACCATCAACGTTGGAGCTTCTTGAACTGCTTTATATATTGAACATTGTAATAGTTTAGTTCAAAATTTAGTGTTTATTAAAGTGGCAGTTCATTTTCTTTACATTAGAAAGTTCGCCATTATATAACAGCTGAACCTTCTCTACAACACATTCCATTTATATAATATTTATGTATTTATGTTTAAATGTTTACATATTATTTGTGTGTTATGTCGTGGGCGGTTGGTGAGGTGACTAATATAAGATTTCCCAAGTAACATAGGGCTTATATTAGTGGTCTGTAGGGGGCAATTTTCTTAATTGAAAATTTGCATGCAACATCTGTTGCTATTTTTTGTTAGCTGTGACGACTGTGCTTATCGTTGTTTTTGTAATATTTTTTTCTGTTCTTTAGTTTTGTTTTGATTTGTTTGTATAATTGTAGGTCTCATCTTTCCTATCATTCAGTTCTATACAACTTTATATTTATACACTGTGGCGTTATTTGTTTTGTTTATTACGGCGCAGTTATCATCACAGGTTCTGTGATTATTTTCTTCTGTTTGTCGATTTAACTTATTTGATTTCTGCGAATGTTTTCGTATTGTCCTTCTTGATTGTCCTTTGTGTGTGTTCTTGGTTGACATACGCTATATAAAATATATTTGATCATACACTACTAGCTGGGTAGTGAACTTATGAGAAAGAATCAACTGATGATTAATTGCTATTATTAGAGGTACACAGTTGATTATACAAGACCTTATTTAAAGGCTTGTTTCCCACAGAGATTGGGATATAGGGAGCTGATTATACAAGTTTTTGTTAAAAACTTGCTCCTGTTTGGTTGAAATAAATTTGTTATTTCAGTGATAATAGCCACATATTATTAAATATTATGGCAACTTTAGACTACTTCATTGAGCAAGGGAGAGCCCTTGGGATGACTCCTGAGGAGTTAAAAGAGTTTGCACTTTCTCATTATGCCAAAGCACAGAAGGAGGAAGAGAAAAAAAAAGCTGAAGAAAAGAGATTAGACAGAGAAGCTGAACAAAAAAGATTAGAAGCTGAGGCTCAAGAAAAAAGACTACAAAGAGAAGCTGAAGCCGAGGAGAGAAAGGCAAAAAGGGAACATGAGGAAAAACTGTTAGCATTTGAGTTAGAAAAATTGAAGTTGACAAACATGGGTAATGTTAATCAGTTATCTGGTGGTAATGTTAAACCTTTTATTTACAAGATCAAGCTACCAGCATTTAATCCATCCAGTGACGACATAACAGTGTGGCTAGATAGATTTGAACGTTCTTGTCGAAATCATAATGTGGATAGATCACAATATGCTAATCAGTTATCAGAGATACTGAAAGGTGACACTCTGACTAGTTTAAGCTTGGTAGAAGAGGCTGACCAGGATAATTATGATGTTATCAGAGCAGCCTTGTTAAAAAAATATCAATTAACAGAGGAAGGTTACCGTTTTTTGTTTAAGAAAATGGTACCTGAATCAGGAGTAGAATTCTCAGAATTCATTGCAAGGACTCGTCTTACATTTAATCGTTGGATTGAGTTGTCCAAAACAGAAAAGACATATGAAGCCCTTATGGACTTGTTGCTCAGGGACAAGATTATGTCAAGTGTAAATAAACCATTCCTTGAATTCCTACATGAGCGTAAACCAAAGACACTAAAAGAAATGGAAGAATATTGTACCCAATACGTCACGGCACACCCGGACGTAGATTTTAGCAATGCTAAGGTTAAGGAAAGTATGCCAGTTGCTTCAGCAACACCATACAACCCTAATTATTCACACAAATTTCAGGGACCACAAAACAGGTATGATAAAAAGGGTAACCATAATAGTTATCAAAACCAAGGTAACCAATCATTTCAGGGTTCTTCTGCGAAGTACTGGAGACGAGCCGGCAGCCCTCGATTCAGGGGTGGTCATAATTATAGGAATTTCCGCAGAGGAAGTCATTATAGGAACTATCCAAGTCATCCATCATGGAGACAACAAGACCATAGTTATAGAGATACTCATTATAATGAATATGATAATGGTAACCATGAGAACTATGACTCAAACCCAAATATGGGTTACAATAGAGGAAACAATAATGATTACAGAGACAATAATAATCGAGGTAGATCACAATACAAAAAACATAAATCACATTATCAGGCAAACTCTGCACAGCAAGAGTCCCATGAAGCCTATAAGCAGACTAAAGATAATAATGATGCTAATAATATGGCATGTTCCGCTTTTGATTTTGGGAGAGCATCTCAGTGCCCCCAATGCAAAACATTATTTGAACCAACTACGGTGTCCACTTTAAGTTGTGGCCATCCTCTTCCCGCTCTTCCTGCGTCAGTCGCGCATGATGGAAGAGGTTCTCTTGTCTTACATAAAGGTTTAGTAAATGACAATCCAGTCTCAGTTCTTTTTGATTCTGGATGCACCACAATTAGTGTTAAGCAGTCACTTGTAGATCCTTCTCGTGCCGCAGGAAAAGTAGTCAAATGTGTAACATTTGGCGGCACCTTAGAGAAGTACTCTACTGCTATCATTAAGATTGCTACTCCTTTCTTTACAGGAGATGTACACGCATGTCGTCTGCCGAATCCGATCGCTGATCTTATCATCGGTCGTATTCACGGAGTCAAAGAATGCACTCCACAACAAATTTCCGTTTGGAAAAAACAAAATATACAAACTGCTAATGCTGTAGTCACTAGAGCTCAAGCTCTTAATATGCCTCAAACTTCATCTACTGAAGATAATGAAGTGCATAACCAAGATGATCCCTTGGTAATTTCTCGTGACTCGTTTATAAAACAGCAAGAAGATGATCCGACTCTAAAGAAATTCTTCACTCTTGCAACAAAAGGTGATCCGAATAAAGATACAAAGCGTAAATCTTGGATTACATTGAAGAATGGCGTACTTGTACGTATGGTGCAAGACTCCACTAAGTCAAGTCATTCTCAGATTCTTGTGCCCAAGAATTTGAGAGTTAAAATTTTGCAGCACGCTCACGACTCTCAGTGTGCTGGACATATGGGTTTTTCCCGTACAAAGTCAAGAGTTCTTGCGGCTTTCTTTTGACCTTTTGTGAACAAGGACATACGAATTTATTGTCGATCTTGTAAGGTATGTCAAGAGGTCAAATCCAAAGGTCCACGCCATGCTGCACCTATTCAGGCTGCAGACATTCCTATTCGACCATTTCAAAAAATGGCGATAGACATCATTTGTCCATTTAAGATCAAATCTGCTAGAGGACATCAGTTTATCTTGACGTGTGTTGATATGTGCACACGTTGGCCAGAGGCTATTCTTCTGAAGAGCATTACTACTGCTGACATTGCAGATGCTCTTTGGCTTATATTTTCTCGTCTGGGATTCCCCGGAGAGATATTATCAGACCATGGCACCCAACTAATATCGGATACCATGTCTCAAGTAATGTCTACTCTGCAGATAGAGAGATCTTTGAGTAGTATCTATCATCCTATGTCCAATGGGATGGTCGAACGGCTAAATAGAACACTCAAAAACTTACTAGGGAAGATAACTAAGGATCATCCTCAAGATTGGGACATGGTTTTACCCGCGGCCCTCTTCGCTTACAGAGAGGTCCCCAATGAACATACAGGATTTTCTCCCTTTGAACTTGTCTTTGGCGTGCGACCGCGCGGCCCTATGTCTTTGCTTCATGATCTCATAACCGCTGATAATATTACCGATGACACAAAATCTTCTTACGAATATGTCATCGCGCTGAGACAAAAGATTATCGAAGCATGCAAATTGGCAACTTCTTCTTCTGAATTTGCTAAACAGAAGGCAAGACAATTTGCCAATAAGAAAAGAACCTTACGACAACTTTGTCCTGGTGACAAAGCATTTGTTTTGCTACCTTGTAGGGAAAACAGACTTCTTATTTCTTGGAAAGGTCCGTACGATATAATCTCGAAAATTTCCGATGTTGGCTACATTGTCGATATTGATGGAAAGCATAAAACCTTCCACATCAATATGCTTACGGAATTCCATGAACGTCCGGATTATTTACAGCCTATTTTCCAGGCAACGGTCCATTCACCAGTCCAACATGGTCATTACTCATCACTGTCCATAATACAGGATGAGGAAACACGTTTTTCAGATGTAAATCTTCCTCTTCCGATGATTCCACTTCATTCTAGTGAATCATGGAAAAATGTTACTGTCTCTCCTGATTTATCTCTAAGAGAACAGCGACAAGTTTTGGCTATGTTACAAACATTTCAGGATGTCCTTACTGACATCCCTGGGCAAACTCATGTCATTGAACATGACATTATTCTAACTGACCATAATCCTATTAGGATCAGACCTTATCCTATCCCTATACATTTTCAAGCACAGGTTGAGAAGGAGTTGGATGAGATGATAGATTTAAAAATAATTGAACCATCCACTTCTGCATATTCTTCGCCGATGGTTATTGTTCGAAAAAAAGACAATAACATACGTCTTTGCGTTGACTATCGCAAATTGAATCAAGTTACGAAGTTTGATGCTGAACCTATGCCTTTACTAGAAGAGCTACTTACTAGGCTTTCTAAATCTCATTTTTTCACTAAACTTGATTTGTCTAAAGGATATTGGCAAGTTCCTTTATCTGAACGCGCCAAACCAATTACGGCTTTTTCTACACCTAGAGGCCTTTTTCAATGGAATTTCATGCCTTTCGGCCTTATGAACGCACCAGCTACATTCGTACGCTTGATGCGTCGAATCCTATCTTATCGGTCAGATGTCATTGCGTACCTAGACGACATCTGTCTTTTCAGCGATACTTGGGAAGATCACTATTCGGGGTTAGTTGAATTACTGTCTAATCTACGCGAGTATAACCTGACAGCGAAACCCTCTAAAGCAGCGGTGGCCAAACTACGGCCCGCGGGCCAGATCCGGCCCTCCAACCAGTTTTGACCGGCCCGCCAACCTGTTTTGGCCGGCCTCTTATTGTTAATTGAAGCCACACTCTTCACAATGAAATAACACACAAATGTATGTTTGAAATAAATAATTACATGTCATATTACAAATTACAAAACAAATTAACACAACAGATTCATTATATCTTTTTTTACAGCAATTTCAGTCCGAAGACTGGTATATTTGTCTTGGCAGATGTGCAGTACAGTAGTTTGCCGTTGCTTTCTGTACGTGGTTCATTATATATGTAAAACTAAATCTCAGAACGTTATTTTTTAAGGATTTTATATTTCTGGCCCTCTGGTGTTACCCTTTACCATAATCTGGCTCTCGGCCAACCTTAGCTTGGCCACCACTGCTCTAAAGCCTGCATTGGTTATAGAGAAATTTCTTTCCTAGGCCATCGAGTTGGTCATGGTTTCCTAAAGACAGAGGACCATAATATCACTAAGATACTTAACATCTCTATTCCTAAGACTAAAAAGCAAGTGCGAAGTCTTTTAGGTCTTATTCAATTTTATGGAAGATTCATTCCGAATCTATCCTCTATCATGGCACCTGTTTCTACACTACTAAAGAAAGGGTTGCCTTATATGGTCCACTGGTCACAGGAATGCCAATCCTCTTTGGATAAGATTAAAAATTTGTTTTCAACACCACCTATTTTAGTGTTACCTACTACAGATAAGACATTTGTTCTTCGTAGTGACGCTTCATCCACTGGGATTGGAGCGGCACTAATGCAAGAGTACCAACGGGCTGATCACCCGTTTGCCAGTCACTTTGATTACGGAAACAACAGCAAACGGATTGATTTGTCGTTGCCCTAAAGACGCCATTAGGCGGGATGGAACAACGGCAAAGAAAATCTATTCGCTGTTGCCCTTAAGACGCCACTAGGCGTAATGGCCACTGACTGCTTTGCCGGTCGTTGGCTAAGGACGGAAGAAGAAGAAGAATGCAAGAGTACTCTGGAACTCTGCATCCTGTAATGTATATCTCCAGAAAACTTAATGCTGCAGAAAGGAATTATTCGGTTTTAGACCGTGAACTATTGGCTATGGTCTGGTCAATTCTCAAACTACAAAGATTCCTTCTAGGCGCACATTTCATAGTAGAAACCAACCAGAAAGCTCTTACGGCTATACAGAGTAAGAATTTGAAGAGCTCGAGGTCTACTCGATATGCAATTGCTCTTCAACCTTTTCATTTCTCGGTACGAGCTATCCGTGGATCAGATAATGTGATGGCAGACATTTTGTCTAGATGCCCACATGATTCCACCTAACTGTTAGGTCTTGGACTTCTTAACACATCTAAGTCTATAATAGTTCTTTTCTATATCAAGATAGATACACATTGTAATTTGTAATATAGTGATTGTATCACTACTATCACTACGTTCATTGATATATATTCACCGCTGTTCTTTGATGATTTTTCTTCTTTGTCAATCATGTACTTATAGTGTTTAAATATGAAATTGTTATATGCATTGTGTCATTGCCAGCATTGTAGTATACGTTGGTGGCACCTCCCTGGAAATATTAATGCTTTAAGAGAAATGCTTTCTCTGAGATGTTGAGATATATTCTCACAAGTCGATCTATGCTTCGACTTTACCTTAATTTGACATTATAAATTGCTCTTATTAGTCATCTGCGCATTATTCGTGCGTTGTGAGCCTATTGTATGTTGCTCTCAGATGGAAAAAAAAATTTCATTTTTTTTCCCGGGGGTTGCGGTAGTCTGTTACCAACAGATTACTGGTGGCAATGTATGTAGTTATTATAATATTTATTTGTCTGAGGGAAAGTATTTGTTTTTAGAATCAAAATGATTTCCTGGTCAAAGATATATCACCCATGATTGATTGATATTTTTGTTATATGGGTTATCTCCCCTGGATATCGAATTTGGCGTGTGAATCTAGATTTCGTTAATTTGTTCCTTGTTGGGCCAGAAACAGATTGTTCTTGCTTAGGTTTATGCAGGAATGTTTATGGTCCGAGTCTATGTTTACTCCGTGTCTATTTCAGACGATTCGGTCTTATATCGTGATATCTTTGTATGTCTAAGTGGGACTATTTTTTTTCCTTGTACTGAACTATGGGGTCAGGGAGTTTCTGCGCATGCGGATAGAAAAGAGGGTCTTCCGTGATGATGGAATGCCTGGTGAATGCCATGTCGGAGACCAGTCCGAAGTTTATTGAGCGCTGTGATCTATTATGGGGAAGAAGATAGTTTCTAATATGATGATTAAGTCTATGAGTTCCCCAGTGTTTATTCTGTAACGCCAGGAGAGGGCGTATGTGTTCTGCTAGTGTATTTCCCATGCCCAGGTAAAAGAACTTTTTTGCTGAACTTTTCCTTGCTAGGCTTAGATTGGCAGACGTCTACAGGACGATTATCTACATCAATATGTCGGGATGACATGTTACCTAGCAGCACTGAATATGATTGTATGCAGCAGTTATGATGAAAGAATATGCTGATTCTTGTAGAAACATTTGTGTTCATGAACAAAGCCTTTATTGAAGCTTTACTATGCATCTGTATAGTGAGTAATGCTCACTGGAACCAGAAGCCATTTTGGATCCTATTTTTTGTCGATCATCGATCAGAGAACAGGGATGCCCCTTATTATCAGGTGATGATTAAGAGATCACAGTTATAAAGAAAACCCAATACTGGTGGGTTAACATTGTCTTCAGAAATATTTGCTGAACTTTACCTAAAGGAATCTTCGCTAGAAAAGAGGTTCTGTCTAGGAGTCATGCTTGAACATTATTTATTAACTGACATGATCGGTCAGTAAGGCCTGATGGTTATATTTATAAACAGTGGAAATCTAAGTGCTTGTCTACGGACGTTCCATTGTAATGTTCTTCAACATGAATGCCAACTTAAGATTGTAGACCATTGATCAACAGTATGATGATATATGTCGACCTGTTTTCCTGTAACTATACCCGTACTGTCCAAGTGTGTGCGTCCAATTAAACAGTATGAAACGACCACAGTAGTCTGCATCATTAACTTCTAACTACGTGTGAGTGATTGTTTGATCTTCTAGTCAACTCTTCAGAACAATCCATGCATTCGCGTATTGACACTCACATTAACACTCATAGTCAACATTACATCCTTGTCGGGGCCTCATTACGTTTTGGGACAAGGTGACCTGTATGCCCAACACTGTGCCGGTTTTGAGTTGACCATTTACACCAATGCCAGCTTTATTAACGTGGTGACTGGACGAGCTATATCACAAAAATAGCACTTATTAGGTTGTTACAGCCGGGAGTTGTAGTGAGGGTAAGCTCTCACTACAGATAAAATACTTCAATGGCACGCGCCTCAAGCAGCCTCTGACAACCAAGTCCAGCTCCCGGCCTTCACGTGTGGCTCAGTTTGAGCCCGGCGGAACTGTTTTCACTGACGGGAGAAGGGTCAAAGGCGAGCGACTGGCGCCTTAAAACCAGCAGCTTCGGGCAGATAGGGCTCGTGATCCTTGGTTGGTAGCTTATCTAAGAGAAGGAACTCTGAATTCAAACCACCGCTGCCTTGCGGGAATATCCATTTATGGAATTGGCTTCGGGAGTAAACCCTGAGGATAAATCCGGAGTCGGAGTCCCTAAGGCAGTCTAATGTCGATTCGACATTATTCTGGCAACTCCTTCGACGTGGCTGGTGCCAAACTGTATCGGCTACTGCCGTTCCTTTGGATCTACCAGCTGTGTGGAGAGGGGGAACATGCTGCATGGGCAACAGCTTGATCTCCATATAACTGTGCCCAAGCTCGCGCCCTGGAGAGGACACTCCAGCTTCACCGCATAGGTGTCGGCAAAACACGGGAAGTAGCAGTTACCGGTTATAAGCATTTGCCCAATTGGCGTAGGGCATGGCGCCAGGGGCTACTTCCGACAGTGGGAGAGGTTCTAGGATCTCACTGGACAGCTACCGCCCGCTTCAAGCTGGGCAGCCCCCAGTCAATAAGGTGTTGTCCCGCCACTGTCTGCTTTCCCCATTGGGTGCATGGGATTAGGGTCAAACCCGAACGGTGGACAGAAAATTTTGCACCAAGCAATTATCAGAATAATAAGAATAAGCAAACTCTCAGATTGGGATGCTGGAATGTCCGAACTATGTTGACTGGACTATCCGAAAATCTACAGGACGTAAACGATGTAAGGAAGACAGCCATAATTAATGATGAGCTTAAACGACTTCAGGTGGATATAGTTGCACTTCAGGAAACGCGCCTGGCTGGCTCTGGAACGGTGAGCGAGAAGGACTACACATTTTATTGGCAAGGGAAAGATCTTGATAAAGCTAGAGAACACGGAGTAGGTTTTGCGGTCAAAAAATCGCTAACTAAAATGGTTGAACCAGGCGAGAATGGATCAGAACGCCTGTTAACGCTTCGCCTGCAAACTAGCACAGGTCCCATCACCCTTGTCAGTGTGTATGCTCCTACTCTGTACTCTGCCTCAGAAGCTAAAGATGAGTTCTACGAGAATCTAGCAGCAGTCATCAAAAGCATACCTAGGCAAGAACAGCTTGTTCTCCTTGGTGACTTTAACGCTAGAGTGGGTGCCGATAATGTTTCATGGCCTTCATGTCTGGGCAGGTTTGGTATTGGCAAGATGAATGAAAATGGACAACGGCTCTTAAAGTTGTGTGTCCACCATGACCTCTGCGTGACCAACACCTACTTTCAGACAAAACCCCAGCATAAGGTGTCATGGAGACACCCACGATCCAAGCACTGGCACCAACTGGACCTGATTCTCGTCAGAAGGCCACTTCTCAGGTCTGTGCTCTCCACGCGCTCGTACCATAGTGCAGACTGTGATACAGATCACTCCTTGGTTTGCTGCAAAATCAGAGCACAACCAAGAAAACTCTACTGTGTCAGACATGAAGGGAAACCACGCATTGATACCAGCAAGATGTCAGACCCTGTCATGATCACTCAATTTACTGCGACCTTCAAGAAAGTGCTCAGTAGCCCTCAGCATGGTAATACTATTACAGAGAACTGGGAGCATCTACGGAACACCATTCAAAGTACTGCACTTACCACCTTTGGTAAGAAAACGGCAAAGTCAAATGACTGGTTTGATGCTTCATCAGATGTGATGGCACCTGTCATTGAAGCTAAGCGCAGTGCTATGAATGAATACAAACGCTCACCGAGTGCTAGAACCCTACAGATCCTGAAGGCTACGAGAAGCAAAGTTCAACAAACTGCTCGACGCTGTGCAAATGACTATTGGCTCCAGCTCAGTGAGAGCATCCAGATCGCAGCGCAAACAGGCAACATTAAACAAATGTATGACGGTGTAAAGAAAGCACTTGGCCCCCAAAAAAGTAAGAAGACTGTTACGTGCAGTCTTTGATATCTTACAATATTATACATAGGTAATTTTTTTGTGCTTAAGGGAAAGTCATTATTGAGTTACTTTCCTTGAAAGTTGTGCCATCTCTTCGATCAAACTCCGCGGATAAATCCATTTTACTGCGATTTATTCGTTGTTTGGGTAATAATAGATTGTTCTTGCTTCAGAATATCTATGGCCTGAATTTATGTGTATTGTTTGTCTGAGTAGGACGAGTCTGTCTTATATCTGTATATCTTTACATATCTAAGTCGAACTATATGTTCTGTTGTCTCTAGAGAGGTCAAAGGCTATTCGGCGGATGTGTCGCTAGAGTGTGGTGTGATTTGGCTTCGTCCTGATAGGGACTGTGTGTTTCCTATGTCGGCCTGTCGCCGGGAAAAAGTGATCTCAGTATTTGTGGGGAAAGTGATAGTCGTCTAGACCTATCGTGTATGCTTTACCCCAGTGTTTATTCATATTGCCAAGGAATGGCAGTTCCATATTTCCTCTACCAAGGTAATCAAAGACACTCTTATGAACTCTCGATCGAAGCCACCATTTTCGATAGTTACGATTTGAATGTCTAAGAGAATATATTTGACTCGATGAAAACGACTTCGATTCCTAGCAGCACTATATTCTGTAGAATGCAGTCAATTGTTTATGATCAAATCTACAGAGCAATGCAATGTTTTATGAATGACTAACTTTAGGACAGATTCATTATCTGCATCCAAACGTGAGTGACAGTTCACGAGTGAAGCCATCTTGGAACCAAAAACATGTAGCGACTTTCAAGAAGAGAAAGGGGATGCCCGTATTATCGCTTGTTTAGTCCAGAGATCACTGCTACACATGAGAACCCTTTATCAGCGGTTCAATATTATTATATGAAAAAATATGTGCTGAACATTATGTTGAAGAATCGTCGCTAGACGAGATTAGGTTTAGAAGCCATCTGAAATATTGTTTATAAGCTGACGTGCTCAGTCAGTGAAGTCAGATGATTTATATGTATGGGCGATGCTGAGGGCTTGGCTACTGACAGTCCATTATAATATTAATCTACATGAGTGCCCATGTAACATAACATTGCAAGACCAGTTATCCACTGTACTATGATGTATTATGCCAACCTGTGATTTGTCACTATCTGTGCTGTCGAGTGTGTACGTCCAATTAAACTTTAGAAAAGGTACACAGTCGTTGGTGTCGATGACTTCCAGTCATACATGAGTGTGAGAAAAGAACATTTGTCAACAACACGAACCCTTATCATCATTCGCACATTGTACACTCAATCCATGTCTACACACCACTGCGTAGGTCAAGTTGACATTCCATACACTACAGTGGAGCAAACAACACCATAGAGATCTTATCAACTGATGATGATGATGATGTCTGCTTCCATCCACTTATATCTATCTTTTGGTGGATATCATTAACGGGAATAAAAATCCAACATTATATCAACCTTATCAACTGGTGGACCAGCTTTCTGGGTTTGACCTCGCAGAAGTTCAGAAGTCAACAGATTACCGATACCAGACCGTTTCCTGTGGCTGATACGACACACTTGCAGTATTGGTTTGCTCTTTGTCAACACTTCGTCACGTGACCTGTCAAGTGAATGCAGTATGTAGGCCAGCGTTGTTGACAGTTTTACATTAGACATTACAGAGTTTCACAGAACAGTTGGATCAATTCTTGTCAATGTTAACAGGAAGACAGTATTTGTGTACTAAGAAGTCCTATTTTCATCGATGGATCTTCTTGTTTTCCATATATGAACTTTAATATTTAAGGCCAGAATGTTTAATTGAATAAAGTGGCAGTTTGTTTATGTTCATAAAAATAACTTTGCCATTACTGTAAAACTGAGCCTATTTTGCAACACATACTATCATACACATAATTTTATATATATTTATGTTTACATGTTATTTGTTTGTATAGTATGTTAGTTTCTATGTCAGCGGGTTGTGTTTAAGGTTGGGCGGCGTCCTCACAACAGAATATCCCACGTCATAGAGGGTCCGTTGTGGGCGTTTTCTATAGGTGCAATTTTCTTGATTGAAAATTTGCTGCGACAACTGTTGCTTTTGTGTTAGCTGTGAAGACTGTAATTATTGTTATTTTTGTAATATTTCTTTGTTCTTTAGTTTTGTTTTGAGTTGTTTGTAATTTGTTGGTCTACTCTTTTCTATCTTTCAGTTCTATTCACAATTTATATTCATATATTGTGACGTCATTTGTGTTGTTATTCTTTGCAGATTCAGTGATTATTTTCATTGATTTCCCTATTTGATTTATTTTGATTTCTGCAAACGTTCTTGTATTGTCAGTCCTATTTGTACTTTATGTATTCTGTTAGTTGACATATGTTTTATATAGGTATATTTCATAAGACACAATTGCCTGTGCACTGCACTTGGATTATGGTATAAACCAGTACCTGATTATTATTACTATTATACAAGACCTTATTAAAGGCTTGTGACCCACAGATATTGGGATAGTATACTGATTAATCAAGTCATTGAGAACTTGTGGTATTATTATTATTTCAGGTGATTAGTATTATTGTTAGACACCATGTCTACATTAGAATACTTCATTATACAAGGGAAAGCCCTTGATAAAACTGGTCAACAATTAGAACAATGGGCAGTTGCTCAATATGACAAAGCATTAGCTGCAGAAGAGAGAAGAGCTATGGCAGAAGAGAAAAGATTAGCTGCAGAAGAAAGAAAAGCTATGGCGGAAGAGAAAAGATTAGAAAGAGAAGCTGAGGCTGCTGCTGAACAAAAGAAATTGCAGATGCAGATGGAGGAAAGGAGATTTGAAGCTGAACAAAAAAAATTAGAAAGAGAAGCTGCGGCTGAACAAAAAAGATTAGACAGTGAAGCTGAACAAAAAAGATTGGACAGGGAAGCTGAACAAAAAAGATTAGACAGGGAGGCTGAACAAAAAAGATTAGATGCTGAAGAGAAAAAAGCAATAAGAGAACATGAATTTGAGTTGGAGAAATTGAGATTGACAAGTATGAGTAATGTTAATCAGGCATCTAGTGGTAATGGTAAACCTTCTACTTACAAGGTTAAGGTTCCACCGTTCAATCAGTCCAGTGACGATATTACATTCTGGCTGGATAGATTTGAACGTTCTTGTCGTACACATAATGTGGATAAATCACAATACGCTAATCAATTATCAGAAAACTTGAAAGGTGAATCTTTGACTAGATTATGCCTTGTAGGAGAAGCAGATAAGGATAATTATGATGTCATTAGGGCGGCTTTGATAAAAAAAATATCAGCTAAGTGAGGAAGGCTATCGCCTTTTATTTAAGACGATGGTACCTGAGACGGGTGTAGAATTCTCAGAATTCACTGCAAAGGCACGTCTCACAGTTGATCGTTGGATTGAGCTTTCCAAAACAGAAAAAACGTATGAAGGACTTATGGATTTGTTGCT
Source organism: Oreohelix idahoensis (assembly GCA_024509875.1). NCBI lineage: Eukaryota > Metazoa > Mollusca > Gastropoda > Stylommatophora > Oreohelicidae > Oreohelix > Oreohelix idahoensis. Next base: position 77,675 of record JAMPIV010006265.1, read on the forward strand.
CAGAGATAAGATTATGTCATGTGTGAACAAACCTTTCCTTGAATTTATACATGAGCGTAAACCCAAATCTCTAAAAGAAATGGAAGAATATTGTTCCCAATATGTCACTGCACACCCCGACGTGACTTTTGGCAACACTAAGATTAAGGAGAGTATGCCAGTTGCTTCAGCAACACCATACAATCCCAATTATTCACACAGATTTCAGGGACCTCAAAACAGATTTGATAAAAAAGGTAACCATAATAGTTATCAAAACCAAGGTAACCAATCATTTCAGGGTTCTTCTCAAAGAACTGGAGACGACCTGATAGCTCTCGACACAGGGGTGGTCATAATTATAGGAATTTCCGTAGAGGAAGTAATTATAGAAACTATCAGGGTTATCCGTCTTGGAGTCAACAAGATCATAATTACAGAGATACTCATTATAATGAATATGATAATGGTAACCAAGGGAACTATGACTCAAACCCAAATAGGGGTTACAATAGAGGTAACAATAACTACAGAGGTGATAATAACCGAGGTAGATCTCAAAACAAAAGACATAAACCACATTTTCAGGCAAACTCTGTACAACAAGAGTCCCATGAAGCCTATAAACAGAGTAAAGATAATAATGATGCTAGTAATATGGCATGTGCCGCTTTTGATTTTGGGAGAGCATCTCAGTGCCCCCAATGCAAAACGTTATTTGAGCCAACCACAGTGTCTACTTTAAGCTGTGGCCATCCTCTTCCTGCTCTTCCGGCATCAGTCGCGCATGATGGAAGAGGTTCTCTTGTCTTACATAAGGGTTTAGTGAATAACAATCCAGTCTCTGTGCTATTTGATTCTGGATGCACCACAATTGGTGTTAGGCAGTCACTCGTAGATCCTTCCCGTGCCACTGGACAAGTAGTCAAATGTGTAACATTTGGCGGCACATTAGAGAAATACTCTACTGCTATCATTAGGATTGCTACTCCTTTCTTTACGGGAGATGTACACGCATGTCTTCTTCCGAATCCGATCGCTGACCTCATCATCGGTCGCATTCATGGAGTCAAGGAATGCACTCCGCAACAAATTTCCACGTGGGAAAGGCAAAACATGCAGATTGCTAACGCTGTAGTCACTAGAGCTCAGGCTCTTAATGTGCCTCAAACTTCATCTATTGAAGATAATGAAGTGCATAACCAAGATAATCCCTTGGTAATTTCTCGTGACTCGTTTATAAAACAGCAAGAAGATGATCCCACTCTGAAGAAATTCTTCATTCTTGCAACTAAAGGTGATCCGAATAAGGACACAAGTCGTAAATCGTGGATTACAAAGAAGAATGGCGTACTTGTACGTATGGTTCAAGACTCCATTACGTCAAGTCATTCTCAAATCCTGGTTCCCAAGAATTTGAGAGTTAAAATTTTGCAGCACGCTCACGACTCTCAGTGTGCTGGACACATGGGTTTTTCCCGTACTAAGTCAAGAGTCCTTGCGGCTTTCTTTTGGCCATTGGTAAACAAGGACATACGTATTTATTGTCGATCTTGTAAAGTATGTCAGGAAGTTAAATCCAAAGGTCCACGGCATGCTGCACCCATTCAGGCGGCGGACATTCCTATTCGGCCGTTTCAAAAAATGGCCATAGACATTATTGGTCCATTTAAGATCAAGTCTGCCAGAGGACATCAGTTTATCTTGACGTGTGTTGATATGTGCACACGTTGGCCAGAGGCTATTCCTCTGAAGAGCATTACTACTGCTGATATTGCAGATGCTCTTTGGCTTATATTTTCTCGTCTGGGGTTCCCCGGAGAGATATTGTCAGACCATGGCACCCAACTAATATCAGATACCATGTCTCAAGTAATGTCTACCCTGCAGATAGATAGATCTTTAAGTAGTATCTACCATCCAATGTCTAATGGTATGGTCGAACGCCTTAATAGAACACTTAAAAACTTACTGGGGAAGATAACTGAGGATCATCCTCAAGACTGGGACAGAGTTTTACCTGCGGCCCTCTTCGCTTACAGAGAGGTACCCAATGAACATACGGGATTTTCGCCCTTTGAACTCGTCTTTGGCGCGCGTCCGCGTGGCCCTATGTCGTTGCTTCACGATCTCATTACATCTGACAATATTGACGATGACACAAAGTCATCCTACGAATATGTCATCGCGTTGAGACAAAAAATTATCGAAGCATGCAAATTAGCAACTTCTTCTTCTGAATTTGCGAAACAGAAGGCAAGGCAATTTGCCAATAAGAAGAGATGCTTACGACAACTTTGTCCTGGTGACAAAGCATTTGTATTACTACCTTGTAGGGAAAACAGATTACTTATTTCTTGGAAAGGTCCGTACGATATAATATCGAAAATTTCCGATGTCGACTATATTGTCGATATTGATGGGAAGCATAAAACCTTCCACATCAATATGCTTACTGAATTCCATGAACGTCCGGATTATTTGCAACCCATTTTCCAAGCAACGGACAATTCTCCAGTACAACATGGTCATTACTCATCACTGTCCGTGATACAGGATGAGGAAACAAGTTTTTCAGATGTAAATCTTCCTCTTCCAATGATCCCACTTCATTCCAGTGAATCATGGAAGAACGTTACTGTCTCTCCTGATTTGTCTCTAGGAGAACAGCGACAAGTTTCAACTATGTTGCAAACATTTCAGGATGTACTCACTGACATCCCTGGACAAACGAATGTCATTCAACATGACATTGTTCTAACTGACCATACTCCTATTAGGGTTAGACCTTATCCTATACCTATACATTTTCAAGCACAGGTCGAGAAAGAGTATGATGAGATGATAGATTTGAAAATAATCGAACCATCCACCTCTGCATATTCTTCGCCGATGGTTATTGTGCGTAAAAAAGACAATAACATACGTCTTTGCGTTGACTATCGAAAATTGAATCAAGTAACGAAGTTCGATGCCGAACCTATGCCTTTACTGGAAGAGCTACTTACTCGACTCTCCAAATCTCATTTTTTCACTAAACTTGATTTGTCTAAAGGATATTGGCAAGTTCCTTTATCTGAACGCGCCAAACCTCTCACGGCTTTTTCAACACCTAGAGGTTTGTTCCAATGGAATTTTATGCCTTTCGGTCTTATGAACGCACCAGCTACGTTCGTACGCATGATGCGCCGAATCCTATCTTATCGGTCAGATGTCATTGCATATCTAGACGACATCTGTCTTTTCAGCGATACTTGGGAAGATCACTATTCAGGGTTAGATGAATTGCTGTCTACTTTGCGTGAGCACAACCTGACAGCGAAACCCTCTAAAGCCTATATTGGTTTTAGCGAAATTTCTTCCCTAGGCCACCGAGTTGGTCATGGTTTCCTAAAGACAGAGGACCATAATACTAGTAAGATACTTAACATCTCAATCCCTAAGACTAAAAAACAGGTGAGAAGTCTGTTAGGTCTTATTCAATTTTATGGCAGATTCATTCAGAATCTATCCTCTATCATGGCACCTCTCTCAACACTTCTAAAGAAAGGTTCGCCTAATGTGGTCCACTATTCTCAGGAATGCCAATGCTCTCTGGATAAGATTAAAACATTGTTTTCAACACCACCTATTTTAGTGCTACCCACTAAAGATAAGACATTCGTTCTTCGTAGTGACGCTTCATCCACTGGGATTGGAGCGGCACTAATGCAAGAGTACTCTGGAACTCTGCATCCTGTAATGTATATTTCCAGAAAACTTAATGCGGCAGAAAGGAATTATTCGGTTTTAGACCGTGAGCTATTAGCTATGGTTTGGTCGATCCTCAAACTACAGAGATTCCTTCTAGGCGCACATTTCATAGTAGAAACCGACCAAAAAGCTCTTACTGCTATACAGAGTAAGAATTTGAAGAGCTCGAGGTCTACTCGATATGCAATTGCTCTTCAACCTTTTCATTTCTCTGTGCGAGCTATTCGTGGATCAGATAATGTGATGGCAGACATTCTGTCAAGATGCCCCCATGATTCCACATAACTATTAGGGCTTAGACTTCTTGATATGTCTAGTTCTATAGTAGTTCCTTTTCTATATCATGATAGATACACATTTGTAATTTAATAATATAATGATTGTATCACTACATAGCGGTTCATGGATGTTTATTCACCGCTGTGCTTTGATGATTTTTTCTTCATAAATCATAAATTTAAGATATCTAATACGAAATGATGATATGAATTTTTTTAGGCATTGTGTAATTGCCAGAATTGTATTATACTTTGATGACACCTTCCTGGAAAAAATATACTTGTAGAGAAATAATTTCTCTCAGTTTATGAGACACATTCTCACCAGTCGCTCCATAAGTCGACTTAGCCTCATATTAGGCGTTATAGGTATTCCTGATATTTTCATCTGCGCATTATTCATGCGTTGTGAGCCTATTGTACGTTGCTCCTAGATGTATTTCAAAAAAAAAAAAAAGTTCCATTTTTTTTTTTTTCCCGGGAGGTGTGGTAAGACTGTTACGTGCAGTCTTTGATATCTTACAATATTATACATAGGTAATTTTTTTGTGCTTAAGGGAAAGTCATTATTGAGTTACTTCCCTTGAAAGTTGTGCCATCTCTTCGATCAAACTCCGCGGATAAATCCATTTTACTGCGATTTATTCGTTGTTTGGGTAATAATAGATTGTTCTTGCTTCAGAATATCTATGGCCTGAATTTATGTGTATTGTTTGTCTGAGTAGGACGAGTCTGTCTTATATCTGTATATCTTTACATATCTAAGTCGAACTATATGTTCTGTTGTCTCTAGAGAGGTCAAAGGCTATTCGGCGGATGTGTCGCTAGAGTGTGGTGTGATTTGGCTTCGTCCTGATAGGGACTGTGTGTTTCCTATGTCGGCCTGTCGCCGGGAAAAAGTGATCTCAGTATTTGTGGGGAAAGTGATAGTCGTCTAGACCTATCGTGTATGCTTTACCCCAGTGTTTATTCATATTGCCAAGGAATGGCAGTTCCATATTTCCTCTACCAAGGTAATCAAAGACACTCTTATGAACTCTCGATCGAAGCCACCATTTTCGATAGTTACGATTTGAATGTCTAAGAGAATATATTTGACTCGATGAAAACGACTTCGATTCCTAGCAGCACTATATTCTGTAGAATGCAGTCAATTGTTCATGATCAAATCTACAGAGCAATGCAATGTTTTATGAATGACTAACTTTAGGACAGATTCATTATCTGCATCCAAACGTGAGTGACAGTTCACGAGTGAAGCCATCTTGGAACCAAAACATGTAGCGACTTTCAAGAAGAGAAAGGGGATGCCCGTATTATCGCTTGTTTAGTCCAGAGATCACTGCTACACATGAGAAACCGTTATTAGCGGTTCAATATTATTATATGAAAAAATATGTGCTGAACATTATGTTGAAGAATCGTCGCTAGACGAGATTAGGTTTAGAAGCCATCTGAAATATTGTTTATAAGCTGACGTGCTCAGTCAGTGAAGTCAGATGATTTATATGTATGGGCGATGCTGAGGGCTTGGCTACTGACAGTCCATTATAATATTAATCTACATGAGTGCCCATGTAACATAACATTGCAAGACCAGTTATCCACTGTACTATGATGTATTATGCCAACCTGTGATTTGTCACTATCTGTGCTGTCGAGTGTGTACGTCCAATTAAACTTTAGAAAAGGTACACAGTCGTTGGTGTCGATGACTTCCAGTCATACATGAGTGTGAGAAAAGAACATTTGTCAACAACACGAACCCTTATCATCATTCGCACATTGTACACTCAATCCATGTCTACACACCACTGCGTAGGTCAAGTTGACATTCCATACACTACAGTGGAGCAAACAACACCATAGAGATCTTATCAACTGATGATGATGATGATGTCTGCTTCCATCCACTTATATCTATCTTTTGGTGGATATCATTAACGGGAATAAAAATCCAACATTATATCAACCTTATCAACGGCACCGCTAAAAACCATCAGCGGAGAGAAGCTAACCGATAAGGGTAAGCAGATGGAGAGGTGGGTCGAGCACTACTCTGAGCTTTACGCTAGAGAAAATACCGTTACGCCTGCAGCCCTTGATGCTGTCAAATGTCTGCCAACTATGGAGGAGCTGGATGCCGAACCAACATTAGAGGAACTCAGCAAGGCCATTGATAGCTTGGCCTCTGGCAAAGCACCAGGCAGTGATGGGATTCCTCCTGATTTAATCAAATGCTGTAAGAGCACGCTATTACATCCCCTGCATAGGATGCTGTGCCAGTGCTGGGAAGAGACAACTATTCCTCAAGACATGCGAGATGCCAGGATTGTAACACTATATAAAAATAAAGGAGACAGAAGTGATTGCAATAACTACAGAGGCATCTCTCTTCTTAGTATTGTTGGTAAGGTTTTTGCCAAAGTCATCTTGATGCGACTCCACAAGTTAGCTGAGCGCATATATCCAGAGTCACAGTGTGGATTCCGAGCTGGTAGATCAACAACAGACATGATCTTTTCTGTCCGCCAGCTTCAGGAAAAATCAAGAGAGCAGAAAAGGCCTTTATATATCGCCTTTATAGACCTCACAAAAGCATTTGACCTGGTCAGTAGGGATGGACTCTTCAAAATCCTCCTGAAAATAGGCTGCCCTCCTAAAATGCTGGAAATGATAAAGTCATTCCATGACGACATGAAGGGAACAGTCCAATATGCTGGAAGCACGTCACAGCCTTTTGACATACGAAGTGGCGTTAAACAAGGCTGTGTTCTGGCTCCGACCCTCTTCGGGATCTTCTTTGCCTTACTCTTGAAACATGCTTTCAGAGATGCAACTGAAGGAATATGCCTTCACACTAGGTCAGATGGCCGTCTGTTTAATCTTTCAAGGCTGAAGGCAAAAACAAAAATCAGAAGGGTCACTATAAGAGACTTGTTATTCGCTGATGATGCTGCAGTCGTCACTCAAAGCCAACAGGAGCTTCAGAACTTGATGAATCGCTTCACTAAAGCATGCAAGGACTTTGGCCTCACAATAAGTCTAAAGAAAACGAATGTGATGAGTCAGGATGCGGGTGCTGCACCAGTTATCACTATCGATAACTATGAACTGGCAGTTGTGCATCACTTCACATACCTAGGGTCTACCATCAATGACAAACTCTCACTGGATACAGAAATCGACAGCCGCATTGGCAAAGCTGCAGCTACCTTTGCCCGCCTCACATCGCGTGTTTGGGGAAACTCCAAACTCACAATGAAGACCAAAGCTGCGGTATATAATGCCTGCATCACCAGCACACTTCTATATGGTAGCGAGACCTGGACGACCTATGCTAAGCAAGAAAGAAGGCTCAATACCTTCCATTTACGGTGTCTACGCCGCATCCTCGGCATCTCGTGGAAAGATAAAGTGACTAATGTCGAGGTGTTGTCACGTACTGGCCTTCAAAGTATGTATACACTGCTTAGACAGCGCAGACTTCGCTGGCTTGGCCATGTTCGTCGCATGGAAGATGGTCGCATCCCAAAAGATATCTTCTACGGACAATTAGCAGATGGCAGGAGAACAGTTGGGCGACCACAGCTGAGGTTCAAAGATGTGTGCAAGAGAGATATGAGGGCACTGGACATGGATCCAGCAACATGGGAGGATGAAGCTGCCGATCGCACTAAGTGGCGATGCTATTTACGGCGCCAACTCAGATTTGGCGAAGAGAGGCTCACACAAGAAGCAGAGGTGAGGAGAAAACGTCGAAAGGAGCACCAGGAAAATAAGCAGCTGAGGGCTGTCACCTCAGGGGCGCATTCCCATAGTCAGTTATGACTGAAGGGGCTATTATTATTATTATTATTATTATTATTATTATCAGTGGCCAAGAGACTTACCAAGAGCAGATATATGAACAAGTGAAAGACATAACATCCTAGCAAACAAAACAAAGTAGCATATCACCAGTTCAGTAGAAGTGAGCAAGTAACTGTCTTCAGATTCCGCACTGGTCACAATAGAATGAGGAACTACCATTTTAATAAGCTGAAGATTTGTAGCAACCGTTGAGTGTATCTGTGATACTGATAAAATGGCTGCTCAGCATGAATGTCGGCATCTGATGAACAGCCAAAGCACCCCCCAGGTTGTTGCCAGCACTTAAACATGGGACAAGCTCTAGGAAGAAGTCATTAACCTCAAGTTGTCAACTGCTTTCTTCAAATATACTCATGTTTACTTCTTAGGATGTGTTCTCAGAAAAAAAGAACAAAAACATTTTTCGTCTTTATTTTTAATTAATGAAGTAATGTTACATCACATTGTCAGTGTAAATCCTTGGACTGGGACCGAAGACGCAGCAACAGCTATAAATGCAGTCAGCGACCCATTGCTTGACTGGTTGCGTCAGGGTCAGCGAACCAGAGCTGACCAAGATCCTATTCCACCTCCAAGTGGTGGTCCTGGAAACAGGCTGCATCACCCCAGTCTGGCTGAGAGAGTTGGGATCGAAGAGAGAAGGCTAACCCGGTCCCAAAAATGCCATGCTGAAACCGGATATGTCGGGCCGAAAGGCGCAAATATAGCAGCTTTGCTGTAAACGACGACACAACGTAACAAACGTCCTTTTCAGGACTAACGCAGAAAAAGAAGAAGAAATCCTTGGACTGCATTCTGGCAAGCAGAGAAAAGAAAAACTGCACTCACCAAAAATGCTGTAAAATTTGATTAAGGAATGTTGTGAATGGAGTTTGTAACCTCATCATGTCAAACAAAGTGATACATAACCCATCACTTCAATAGCATATGACATGTTTTCGTACAGACTTCCTGCAAGGGCGTAAACTGCACTAGTCGCCCTTATGCATCACCACTATCATCATCATCATCATCATTTTTTCTCTCCTTATGGAGCATAGAGTTACAACTGCAGATGACCCCTTCGAGAAAGTCTACATCGAAGCACAAATTCTTGCAGCGTTGGTTTCTGTAGCAATATATGTCACATGATCAGGTTGCCATATCCAGTCCCAAGCACGACTTCATATCCCCTGCTTGCGACATGCCCGAGGAAACAATAGTAGCCTACAATTCTTCCTTTCTCTCCTCAGAGAACCTCAGGAACGTCACAGGGCTTCATGCTTCGTTCTTCTTCTTCTTCTTCTTTGATCCATAACCGCCAACCGTCAAAGCAGTCAGCGGCCATCACGCCTGGTGGCGTCTTGTAGGGCAGCAACAAATTGATTCCACTTTGCTCGGTCGGCGGCCATCCTTCGTACAGTGCCCCAACTGTGGTTCATTCTTTTCATCTCAGCTTCCACAGTTCTCCGCCAAGTTGTTTTTGGTCGGCCTCTCTTTCGCTTTCCCTCGGGGGTCCATAGCATAGCTGTTCTTGTGATGGTATCAGGGTCCCTTCTTAGGACATGGCCAACCCAACTCCAGCGTCTGCCAGCTATGTGGTGTGCATGTCCTCCTGGTTACTCCGAATAAGTAGTTCTTGGTTGCTGATGGTGTTTGGCCAAAAGATTCGGAGAATTTTCCTTAGGCAGATTGTGTGGAAAGAGGACAGTTTCGACATTTCCTTCTCTGTTACTCTCCAACATTCCGCACCATAGAGAAGCACAGAAAGTACACAGCTCTCATACAGTCTTAATTTGGTGTTTGTGCTGTACTGGGAAGACTTCCAAATGTTGTTGAGAACAGCAAAGGCTGTTCTCGCTTTATTCATTCTGTTGTTAATGTCCTTGCTTGTTCCGCCGTCAGGTGTTACTATGCTTCCTAGGTAAGTAAATGTGTCTGTCTGTTCTAACTTCTGGTTCGTTACTGTTACTGGCTCAGGATTGCCCACATTTAGTGTCATGACCTCTGTCTTCTTCAAATTGATGTTCAGGCCAACCTGCTGGCCATACTTATTCAGTCTATCGGTTTTGTCTTGAATGTGTTGGTGTGAATGCGCGAGTAGTGCAATGTCATCTGCATATTCCAAATCTTCCAGTGTAGAAAACGTTGTCCATCTAATTCCTCTTGGACTGCCCTCTGTAATCTGGCGCATCACCCAATCTATGACTGTCAAAAATAATGTTGTTGATAAGGGGCATCCCTGTCGTACTCCTGTTTTCACTTCGAAAGTTACATTACTCGATCCAACACTGCACGTAAAGTTAGAATAGAGGCTTTTTATAATGGAAACAATGCGGCTGGGAATTCCATAAGCCCTCAGAATTTTCCATAGGCTGTCCCTGTGTATGCTGTCGAAAGCCTTTTCAAAATCAACAAAGTCAATGTACAGCTGTCTCTGCCATTCTGAGCACTGCTCTATAATGTTCCTGAGGGTAAATATATGATCTGCACATCTTCTGCTCTTTCTGAAGCCCGCTTGTTCTTTCCTCAGTTTATGGTCAACTGCTTTTGAAATTCTCTGGATGATTATCCTGCCTAGTATTTTGCTGGGAACTGAGAAGAGGGTAATTCCTCTCCAGTTGTTGCAGTCTGCAAGGTCTCATGCTTCGTTAGGGGGCGATAAAGAACCAAGAAGACGTTATCACATATATAACAGATACACAGTTCACTTTGACCGGGAATGTTAAAAGAAGAAACGCACAATCTGACGACAGGTACACGTGATTGAAAACGAAAGAAGAGTACATCAAAGACAAAATATACAGGGCATCCTTACAACATTGACACTGTGTCAATAAATCAAACTGATTAGCGGCAGTATGAAAGAAAGATTCAGAGCACATGACCGACTTCGCCAGTCGATACGAAATATAGGGAAGTTTAAAAATAGTAGACACAATTTAGCTCATTCATTTTCTGTCATTTAAACTGCCAATAAAAATGTCACACATATTCGGGACATGTCGTTTCCCTGGCCACAGGCGCAAAAGCACAGTACTACGTTCTGTATGGAGGTATCTAATAATCTAATTTATTTGCTAACGGTGTAGCATCAGGTGAAAGGTTTTTATGGTTAAACAATAGGGAAACGTTAACGTCATTTTATCTTTATTTTATCACACACACTTTTCCTTGAGAAGGGTAGAATCCATTGGTACAGTAACACTTCAGTTATCCGAATTAATTCGTGACAAAGGTTGTTCGGATATTCCAGATTTCGGATAACTAGATCAGAAAAAACTACTCTTCTCCACGGAAAGGAGGGGGGGGGGGGGGGGGGGGAACCTGGGGGGGCGGGGGAGGGGGGGTGGGGGGAGGAGGGGGGAGGGGGAGGGGCGGGGGGGGGGGGGGGGAGGGGGGGGTGGGGGGGGCGGGGGGGGGAACCCTATAATAACTAGCTTTTATTTATTATTTATTAAAAAGTACATCTTCTCACACAAAAATTTATTGTAATGTAAATGTAAAAAGTAATCTAATTTTTAATGTAAAAAAATAATGACCCCTCCGCCGATATATGTTTCGGTGATTTTCTTCCCTAATTCTCCCCCCCCCCCCCCCTTCTTCTTCCGTCCTTAGCCATCGACCGACCAAGCAGGCTGTGGCCATTACGCCTTGCGGCGTCTTAGGGCAACAAGAAATTATCCGTTGTTCCGTTACGCCTAAAGGCGTTTATTGGTACAACAGCATATTAATTGTTGTTTCCGTAATCAATGTGACTAGCAAGCGGTTGATCAATCCGCTGTGCCCGAACTTGCCCTCGTGTGTACTCTCCTTCTGCCGCTATAAAACCACTACGTTACCGAGACGTCAGTCCAGCCAAAATTTTCTCGGGACCGAAGGTCCGCGAAAAAGAGCAATCTGGTACGGGCACAGCACCCTTCGCTGCCTCCGCTATGCTGGGAGGACCCGGCAACCTGGACCACACACAGCCTTGAGAGGACAAAGATCGCCTGAGGCGGCTTAATCTTTGAGACAAGCATATGACTACTGGCAGGATCAACCAGATAACTGTCTGAACAGAGCATTTCGTCACTCGCGCGGGGAGGGAGACAGCGCTCTGTAACACCCCCCCCCCCCCTAAAAAAAACAAATTAATTATTTTTAATTTGTCCGCCATTCTCAGAATAACATGTGTATTTGACTTGACATATTATTAGCATGGATACCCTCTCATGTGGGAATAGAAGAAAATGAGGTGGCCGACAGGGAAGCAAAAACAGGAAGAAGCAGCCCAAACTACATAAACTCAGGTTTAGGCACAACAGAGATCAAAAGTATAATTAGAAATATTATAACAAAGGAATGGAAAGAAAACTGGAAAGGAAGCCAGAAAGGCAGACACTCTTATAAACTGCTAAAAGATCCAACCCGGACATGTCAGATATCTAGAGAACCAAAAATACCATGCAACAGAAAACTAATTAGACTTCAACTAGGAACAGGCTATTTCATGGTGGAGGAACCCTACTGTGCAACATGTCTGGGGAAAACACCATAGCACATTACGTGTTAACATACAAAAAATACGAACAGCACAGAAAACTTCTAATGGAATACTTGAGAACCCAAAACTCGACTTCACTGTCACTGGAAAATGTACTGAAAGTTGACCTACCCAGGGAGCTACACAAAATAATTAAATGTTATATTACCAGAACAAGAACCAACATATAACAACTAGAACAAATTAGAATGACAAGGAAAACAAAACAAAAAAAAAAAAAACCAAAAAGTCCATTCAATATCAGTAGAAAAATTATATTTAAAAAAAATAAAAAACGAGCAAATAAAAACCACCAATCCAAAACCAACAAAAGCCCAGCAGACAAAAAGATGTCAATAGCAAGAGAGAGAGAGAGCAATATGGTATCAAGGAAGAAGACACGTCACAGGCGCCATAGACATTAAACATTGCCACGGCAAACGGCAGATAAATTACAGCCTGGAAGAGCCAACACATAAGAAAAACAACAAAGTAATACACTATATTCAATGATGAACACTATATACCCAAATTATAACCCACATAGGGTTGAACCGGGTTTCCCTTGCACAGAAAAAACACCAGTTTTCAAGTGCGGGGCTAAAAAACCAAACCAAAAGTAAGTAAGCAAGTTTTTTAGTGCCTTTATAATGTACTGTGATATTGTAAATAATAGTTGTTTTATTTCGAGTTTGAAATCAAGTATAAAGAGAAGAGGGCGACAAAGCTGTATCTAGGAAGCAGACATTAAGAGATGAGCAGAAAACAGTTGGCCAGAGTGTATGACCAACGCAAAAGACCTACATTGTCGGAGATCATTACAGACAGCCTTTAATGTTTAAACGGTACATAATCTTGATATGAATCGTTGATACATAAGGAAGTTCATGTAAACTGTGCCTTCCATTTTTTAAGTGATAAATATAATTGACATATGGTCATAAAAGGTGAAAGTTTTTTTTGGGTGTGTGTGTGTGCGTGCGCGAGCGCGTGTGTGTGTGTGTGTTTGCAAAAATAAATTCAGTGGCGCAACATATTACCTGAGAAAATTGCTTTCAGATAGAGAGCAATTGCCTCATGATTAGACCATTGGCAATCAGACAGAGAAACAAAAAACGATGGATTCTGAAAAGACACGGCGAAAGATTAGATTGATAGTGGAGAGACAGGGGCACTAGGAAAGATTAGGAACTAGCGTATCCGTAAGTCGAAAACATTTCTGCACACCTCACTAAGAAAAAGAAATGTTTCAGGGGGGAAAAGACGGGAGTTGGGTATGATGAATCCACAACAGACCATTTGGCATTGACCAGATCATCTAAACTGACTTTCACATCAAATAATCGTTGAATCTCCACGTGTCAATGGTGGGAAATTCTCTATTCAAAAGGAGTGAAAACTCTGAGAACGAAAACGAGGAGTGAGCGTTCTTTACCTGTAGATCAACAAAAGCGTTTAATTTCTACTAATACGAACGCTAAAAGATCTCAACCATGATTCAGTCTTCACCGCTGAGAATTTTTTAAGTTGACCTGACCGAAGATGATCTCACTTACTTTTTGGACGAAAAAAAAAGAGATTCCGTTACATTTTCTGCGACAAGTGCAAAAAAACTAACAAGACGAAGATAATATTTGGGAAGCATAATCTGAGTGCGCCCGTTCCCTCCCCAGAGTGTACAGGAAGTGAAAAAAAAGGGGGGGGGGGACATTTGTCTGACCTAGGAAAGAATTTTCCCCGTCCTCCGAATAGCTGCATCGTCTGCAAATTGTGACAGTTCGTTTCTTCTGTTGCTGAATTCCTCTCCTTAGTCATTAACAATAATAGAAAATAAGGAAGGCGATAATACTGAGCCTTGAGGGATGCCGTTCTGTTGCTCGTGTAGCTCTGATTTGTCATTATTTGCCTGTACTGTAAAGTATCTGTCCTCCAAGAAGTTTTCTATGTAGTTGTATATGTTTCCAGCTATTCCTATCTTGTTAATCTTATATAACATACCTTCTCTCTAGCATTCATCGCATGCCCTTGCATCATCTAAGAATACAGCTACTGTTTTTGCATTTCATTTAAAATCCTGATATTACCTCATGTTCTAGTCTGATTAGCTGGTCCATAGTGCTTCTGTTTTTCCTAAACCTAGATTGGGTTGGGATGTAAAGATTATTCTTTTTCATGTAGTATTTTAGTCTATTGTTCACCATAGTTTCCATTATTTTCCCGAGATGCCAATGTTATTGGTCTGCAGGAGCACGCATCGTGAGCCTCTTTATCTGTGTCGTAGATTTTTGATAGGGGAATTAAGACTTGGGTTGGTCCCTTCTGAATAGATTAGAATAAGTGATAGTCACAGTGAGAAGTAGTAATAGCAATAGATTTCCACGAGTGAGATGGTAGAAATGTGATAGAGGCTGTCTCTGAAATCAAGAAATCATCTCTCTTTCACCTATCTTCTACGACAGATTTAGATTGAGTCAGACAGTCTACACAATTATATATGAAATATATATATATATCCACTCACATACATACACGCATAAGACGACAGTTAGACGTACAGACGTGGGAAAAACTATGCCAAATGATTATATAAATATTCTAGAACGAGCTGACCAACACGCTGATTAATTTCAAGAGAAATTTTAATTATCATCTAAAATTTCTTCACAACACATAGAAATTACATCAAAGCATATACACATAGTCATAAAAAAAATCAAAGAATTGCTACAAGAAATGATAGACCCACAGTTAGATCTTATCCCTCGAGGTATGCCCACAGTCCTGTTGGAAGAAAGTGATAGCCCCAAGGAAACAAGGATACATAGGATTTGGTCTAATATTTCCCCTTCTTAAGGTATGGACAGACTTGATATCTCTGCTCTATTTTAAGGGAAATATGATTAGCAATACTTGCATATAGAAAGTTAAGATAGCAAAATGGGTGTCCAATTACAACAATAAACAAATCACTCCGTCCTGCATTCACTTTATTCATTCAGCCGAGAACACGTGCACATTTTCATACTCACAGCTTAGATAGCCACTTCTGGTAATACAATTTTTAGGACATTCACCTACAGACTCGTCAAGGGCAGTCTTTGACCAAGAAATCCCCAGTTCCAAAAAGACAGGATGAATTCTCTGCTTCCGGGAACGACTCCTTGGGTGTTCTTATTTTTCGGATGTCTGCTTAGGTCACATTAAAATTGTCCAGGCACGAAACATTAACAACGAGCACAGTGTCAATAGCTTAGATTTCTAGAATTGAGGAATGTCAGATCGGTGTCTACTTTCAGGAAAGGACTATATTTGGTCACCATACCACTAGTCGAAACTCCGTCGGAATGTTACTGACGTTAATATGTTACTTGCCACAACGGCTAAATTTGTACATAGAGTTTGTGCAGAAAATCTGATCTGGCTCAAAGGCCCAGTATAAAACATTTAGTCTTTAATAAAACCCGTTAGGGAGAGTTGTACTCTGTCTATTAATGAAGACACACGCACTGTCAGACAGGTGTTAACTTGTAAACCAACGTGGTTAAAAAGATAAGAATGTTTATGTTTCTCACAGGTATGTCTCTGTACTAAATGCTGGCAAAGTTTGGGTACCACAGTTTCACTATATATAAATGGAAAGAGCACATATCAAATAATTATACATACTATGTACTCGGATATAACTGATAATTTTAAATTGCAAGCGTAGTGCTTGATTTATCATTTAAAACTTCCCGTGCAATAAGTTATATTTAAAAATCATCAATCCTCATGAATTAGGAATACGTGCGTATTCCGTCAACACTCATGAGGCTTCTAGCATTAATAAAGTTAGTTTAGATAATTTATTCTCGTCTGATTATTTTAGCAGTAAAATTAAATTCCTTAATAGCCGACTGAGTTTAAGCTAGAAATATAATTTCTGTTTTCCACTGTAACTCGTCACTATAACATAATACAGACTATATAAATTAAGCACTCTGCACCAAATCTAACTAGTGAAATAAATTAAGCGATTTAACACTTTAAACACTTCACAAAATACTAGATAATATGTATAATATTTACCTCCCCCACACAGAACTACAGACTAAACCATGAACTAGAATACTGCAATCTAATGGTAGTCTAGAGCTCGGCAAAATGGCCAAGAAACTCCGACTTCGCCAAAACACAGATATAAAATCTAGCACAGCGATCTGTCTACTGCAAAATTTTAGGAGCAAGAATGAAAATCTAGTTTCAACTTCTGGTTATATCTATTACCAGACAAAGAGGTAAACGTTTAATTTCGCAAAACGAAGTACTCTCTCCTTTCCGTCTTTAACGCTTACGTTTAACACTTAAACGCATGCCGTAACTGCCACCTGCTGACCGAGAGGGCGCGTGTTAGTTGCGAATCTCAGACAACCCGTCTCCAGTGCAGAAGCAGTTTTTCACACCTCCCCGAGAAACTCATCCTGAGAACCATAACTGACACTTTGCTTTCTCGCACCTTACGCCAACTCTGGCCGTGGAGCGTGAGTGTCATATCACCTGATAATGAGAAACTACCTTGGAAACTACATGTCAGATGCAAACTACCAGACAAATGTCTCCTCATCATGTCTGACGGAGTGAATTCTCACACTTCAGGCCCAGAAACTTAGCCGAAGCAACACTGTCCCAGGGGAAACTGTAGACAGCTGTCTGCTCCTCTGTCTGACGGAATGCATTCTAACACTCTGCGTCTCGGGTAGGGGCTGACACGTTACGTCATAACTGCGTTCTCAGTTTAATCAGCAATGAAATGCGTTTCTAAATGAGAAAGGAAACTGGCAAAAGTGAAAATGGGAAAATAGTAATGTATATAGTCGCAAACGAACGAATGCGAAAAACACAAAAAGGATAAAAGAATTATAATAATATGAGGATACGGGTGCAAGAAAAAGAAGAAGATATAGGTAATTTAAGATCAATAAACCTCTGTGACAATCTGGTTTTAGTATTGGTATGACTACTGCTACTTTCCATGCCTTTGGTATTTTACCTGTTTTCCATATAATATTGAATAGAGAGGTTTGTTACGTGCAGTCTTTGATATCTTACAATATTATACATAGGTAATTTTTTTGTGCTTAAGGGAAAGTCATTATTGAGTTACTTCCCTTGAAAGTTGTGCCATCTCTTCGATCAAACTCCGCGGATAAATCCATTTTACTGCGATTTATTCGTTGTTTGGGTAATAATAGATTGTTCTTGCTTCAGAATATCTATGGCCTGAATTTATGTGTATTGTTTGTCTGAATAGGACGAGTCTGTCTTATATCTGTATATCTTTACATATCTAAGTCGAACTATATGTTCTGTTGTCTCTAGAGAGGTCAAAGGCTATTCGGCGGATGTGTCGCTAGAGTGTGGTGTGATTTGGCTTCGTCCTGATAGGGACTGTGTGTTTTCCTATGTCGGCCTGTCGCCGGGAAAAAGTGATCTCAGTATTTGTGGGGAAAGTGATAGTCGTCTAAACCTATCGTGTATGCTTTACCCCAGTGTTTATGCGTATTGCCAAGGAATGGCAGTTTCATATTTCCTATACCAAGGTAATCAAAGACACTCTTATGAACTCTCGATCGAAGCCACCATTTTCGATAGTTACGATTTGAATGTCTAAGAGAATATATTTGACTCGATGAAAAACGACTTCGATTCCTAGCAGCACTATATTCTGTAGAATGCAGTCAATTGTTCATGATCAAATCTACAGAGCAATGCAATGTTTTATGAATGACTAACTTTAGGACAGATTCATTATCTGCATCCAAACGTGAGTGACAGTTCACGAGTGAAGCCATCTTGGAACCAAAACATGTAGCGACTTTCAAGAAGAGAAAAGGGGATGCCCGTATTATCGCTTGTTTAGTCCAGAGATCACTGCTACACATGAGAACCCTTTATTAGCGGTTCAATATTATTATATGAAAAAAAATATGTGCTGAACATTATGTGGGAGAATCGTCGCTAAACGAGATTAGGTTTAGAAGCCATCTGAAATATTGTTTATAAGCTGACGTGCTCAGTCAGTGAAGTCAGATGATTTATATGTATGGGCGATGCTGAGGGCTTGGCTACTGACAGTCCATTATAATATTAATCTACATGAGTGCCCATGTAACATAACATTGCAAGACCATTTATCCACTGTACTATGATGTATTATGCCAACCTGTGATTTGTCACTATCTGTGCTGTCGAGTGTGTACGTCCAATTAAACTTTAGAAAAGGTACACAGTCGTTGGTGTCGATGACTTCCAGTCATACATGAGTGTGAGAAAAGAACATTTGTCAACAACACGAACCCTTATCATCATTCGCACATTGTACACTCAATCCATGTCTACACACCACTGCGTAGGTCAAGTTGACATTCCATACACTACAGTGGAGCAAAACAACACCATAGAGATCTTATCAACTGATGATGATGATGATGTCTGCTTCCATCCACTTATATCTATCTTTTGGTGGATATCATTAACGGGAATAAAAATCCAACATTTATCAACTTTATCAACTGGTGGACCAGCTTTCTGGGTTTGACCTCGCAGAAGTTCAGAAGTCAACAGATTACCGATACCAGACCGTTTCCTGTGGCTGATACGACACACTTGCAGTATTGGTTTGCTCTTTGTCAACACTTCGTCACGTGACCTGTCAAGTGAATGCAGTATGTAGGTCAGCGTTGTTGACATTTTTTACATTAGACATTACAGAGTTTCACAGAACAGTTGGATCAATTCTTGTCAATGTTAACAGGAAGACAGTATTTGTGTACTAAGAAGTCCTATTTTCATCGATGGATCTTCTTGTTTTCCATATATGAACTTTAATATTTAAGGCCAGAATGTTTAATTGAATAAAGTGGCAGTTTGTTTATTTTCATAAAAATAACTTTGCCATTACTGTAAAACTGAGCCTATTTTGCAACACATACTATCATACACATAATTTATATATATTTATGTTTACATGTTATTTGTTTGTATAGTATGTTAGTTTCTATGTCAGCGGGTTGTGTTTAAGGTTGGGCGGCGTCCTCACAACAGAATATCCCACGTCATAGAGGGTCCGTTGTGGGCGTTTTCTATAGGTGCAATTTTCTTGATTGAAAATTTGCTGCGACAACTGTTGCTTTTGTGTTAGCTGTGAAGACTGTAATTATTGTTATTTTTGTAATATTTCTTTGTTCTTTAGTTTTGTTTTGATTTGTTTGTAATTTGTTGGTCTACTCTTTTCTATCTTTCAGTTCTATTCACAATTTATATTCATATATTGTGACGTCATTTGTGTTGTTATTCTTTGCAGATTCAGTGATTATTTTCATTGATTTCCCTATTTGATTTATTTTGATTTCTGCAAACGTTCTTGTATTGTCAGTCCTATTTGTACTTTATGTATTCTGTTGGTTGACATATGTTTTATATAGGTATATTTCATAAGACACAATTGCCTGTGCACTGCACTTGGATTATGGTATAAACCAGTACCTGATTATTATTACTATTATACAAGACCTTATTAAAGGCTTGTGACCCACAGATATTGGGATAGTATACTGATTAATCAAGTCATTGAGAACTTGTGGTATTATTATTATTTCAGGTGATTAGTATTATTGTTAGACATCATGTCTACATTAGAATACTTCATTACACAAGGGAAAGCCCTTGATAAGACTGGTCAACAATTAGAACAATGGGCAGTTGCTCAATATGACAAAGCATTAGCTGCAGAAGAGAGAAGAGCTATGGCAGAAGAGAAAAGATTAGCTGCAGAAGAAAGAAAAGCTATGGCGGAAGAGAAAAGATTAGAAAGAGAAGCTGAGGCTGCTGCTGAACAAAAGAAATTGCAGATGCAGGTGGAGGAAAGGAGATTTGAAGCTGAACAAAAAAAATTAGAAAGAGAGCTGCGGCTGAACAAAAAAGATTAGACAGTGAAGCTGAACAAAAAAGATTAGACAGGGAAGCTGAACAAAAAAGATTAGACAGGGAAGCTGAACAAAAAAGATTAGACAGGGAGGCTGAACAAAAAAGAATAGATGCTGAAGAGAAAAAAGCAATAAGAGAACATGAATTTGAGTTGGAGAAATTGAGATTGACAAGTATGAGTAATGTTAATCAGGCATCTAGTGGTAATGGTAAACCTTCTACTTACAAGGTTAAGGTTCCACCGTTCAATCAGTCCAGTGACGATATTACATTCTGGCTGGATAGATTTGAACGTTCTTGTCGTACACATAATGTGGATAAATCACAATACGCTAATCAATTATCAGAAAACTTGAAAGGTGAATCTTTGACTAGATTATGCCTTGTAGGAGAAGCAGATAAGGATAATTATGATGTCATTAGGGCGGCTTTGATAAAAAAATATCAGCTAAGTGAGGAAGGCTATCGCCTTTTATTTAAGACGATGGTACCTGAGACGGGTGTAGAATTCTCAGAATTCACTGCAAGGCACGTCTCACAGTTGATCGTTGGATTGAGCTTTCCAAAACAGAAAAAACGTATGAAGGACTTATGGATTTGTTGCTCAGAGATAAGATTATGTCATGTGTGAACAAACCTTTCCTTGAATTTATACATGAGCGTAAACCCAAATCTCTAAAAGAAATGGAAGAATATTGTTCCCAATATGTCACTGCACACCCCGACGTGACTTTTGGCAACACTAAGATTAAGGAGAGTATGCCAGTTGCTTCAGCAACACCATACAATCCCAATTATTCACACAGATTTCAGGGACCTCAAAACAGATTTGATAAAAAAGGTAACCATAATAGTTATCAAAACCAAGGTAACCAATCATTTCAGGGTTCTTCTTCAAAGAACTGGAGACGACCTGATAGCTCTCGACACAGGGGTGGTCATAATTATAGGAATTTCCGTAGAGGAAGTAATTATAGAAACTATCAGGGTTATCCGTCTTGGAGTCAACAAGATCATAATTACAGAGATACTCATTATAATGAATATGATAATGGTAACCAAGGGAACTATGACTCAAACCCAAATAGGGGTTACAATAGAGGTAACAATAACTACAGAGGTGATAATAACCGAGGTAGATCTCAAAACAAAAGACATAAACCACATTTTCAGGCAAACTCTGTACAACAAGAGTCCATGAAGCCTATAAACAGAGTAAAGATAATAATGATGCTAGTAATATGGCATGTGCCGCTTTTGATTTTGGGAGAGCATCTCAGTGCCCCCAATGCAAAACGTTATTTGAGCCAACCACAGTGTCTACTTTAAGCTGTGGCCATCCTCTTCCTGCTCTTCCGGCATCAGTCGCGCATGATGGAAGAGGTTCTCTTGTCTTACATAAGGGTTTAGTGAATAACAATCCAGTCTCTGTGCTATTTGATTCTGGATGCACCACAATTGGTGTTAGGCAGTCACTCGTAGATCCTTCCCGTGCCACTGGACAAGTAGTCAAATGTGTAACATTTGGCGGCACATTAGAGAAATACTCTACTGCTATCATTAGGATTGCTACTCCTTTCTTTACAGGAGATGTACACGCATGTCTTCTTCCGAATCCGATCGCTGACCTCATCATCGGTCGCATTCATGGAGTCAAGGAATGCACTCCGCAACAAATTTCCACGTGGGAAAGGCAAAACATGCAGATTGCTAACGCTGTAGTCACTAGAGCTCAGGCTCTTAATATGCCTCAAACTTCATCTATTGAAGATAATGAAGTGCATAACCAAGATAATCCCTTGGTAATTTCTCGTGACTCGTTTATAAAACAGCAAGAAGATGATCCCACTCTGAAGAAATTCTTCATTCTTGCAACTAAAGGTGATCCGAATAAAGACACAAGTCGTAAATCGTGGATTACAAAGAAGAATGGCGTACTTGTACGTATGGTTCAAGACTCCATTACGTCAAGTCATTCTCAAATCCTGGTTCCCAAGAATTTGAGAGTTAAAATTTTGCAGCACGCTCACGACTCTCAGTGTGCTGGACACATGGGTTTTCCCGTACTAAGTCAAGAGTCCTTGCGGCTTTCTTTTGGCCATTGGTAAACAAGGACATACGTATTTATTGTCGATCTTGTAAAGTATGTCAGGAAGTTAAATCCAAAGGTCCACGGCATGCTGCACCCATTCAGGCGGCGGACATTCCTATTCGGCCGTTTCAAAAAATGGCCATAGACATTATTGGTCCATTTAAGATCAAGTCTGCCAGAGGACATCAGTTTATCTTGACGTGTGTTGATATGTGCACACGTTGGCCAGAGGCTATTCCTCTGAAGAGCATTACTACTGCTGCTATTGCAGATGCTCTTTGGCTTATATTTTCTCGTCTGGGGTTCCCCGGAGAGATATTGTCAGACCATGGCACCCAACTAATATCAGATACCATGTCTCAAGTAATGTCTACTCTGCAGATAGATAGATCTTTAAGTAGTATCTACCATCCAATGTCTAATGGTATGGTCGAACGCCTTAATAGAACACTTAAAAACTTACTGGGGAAGATAACTGAGGATCATCCTCAAGACTGGGACAGAGTTTTACCTGCGGCCCTCTTCGCTTACAGAGAGGTACCCAATGAACATACGGGATTTTCTCCCTTTGAACTCGTCTTTGGCGCGCGTCCGCGTGGCCCTATGTCGTTGCTTCACGATCTCATAACATCTGACAATATTGACGATGACACAAAGTCATCCTACGAATATGTCATCGCGTTGAGACAAAAAATTATCGAAGCATGCAAATTAGCAACTTCTTCTTCTGAATTTGCGAAACAGAAGGCAAGGCAATTTGCCAATAAGAAGAGATGCTTACGACAACTTTGTCCTGGTGACAAAGCATTTGTATTACTACCTTGTAGGGAAAACAGATTACTTATTTCTTGGAAAGGTCCGTACGATATAATATCGAAAATTTCCGATGTCGACTATATTGTCGATATTGATGGGAAGCATAAAACCTTCCACATCAATATGCTTACTGAATTCCATGAACGTCCGGATTATTTGCAACCCATTTTCCAAGCAACGGACAATTCTCCAGTACAACATGGTCATTACTCATCACTGTCCGTGATACAGGATGAGGAAACAAGTTTTTCAGATGTAAATCTTCCTCTTCCAATGATCCCACTTCATTCCAGTGAATCATGGAAGAACGTTACTGTCTCTCCTGATTTGTCTCTAGGAGAACAGCGACAAGTTTCAACTATGTTGCAAACATTTCAGGATGTACTCACTGACATCCCTGGACAAACGAATGTCATTCAACATGACATTGTTCTAACTGACCATACTCCTATTAGGGTTAGACCTTATCCTATACCTATACATTTTCAAGCACAGGTCGAGAAAGAGTTGGATGAGATGATAGATTTGAAAATAATCGAACCATCCACCTCTGCATATTCTTCGCCGATGGTTATTGTGCGTAAAAAAGACAATAACATACGTCTTTGCGTTGACTATCGAAAATTGAATCAAGTAACGAAGTTCGATGCCGAACCTATGCCTTTACTGGAAGAGCTACTTACTCGCTCTCCAAATCTCATTTTTTCACTAAACTTGATTTGTCTAAAGGATATTGGCAAGTTCCTTTATCTGAACGCGCCAAACCTCTCACGGCTTTTTCAACACCTAGAGGTTTGTTCCAATGGAATTTTATGCCTTTCGGTCTTATGAACGCACCAGCTACGTTCGTACGCATGATGCGCCGAATCCTATCTTATCGGTCAGATGTCATTGCATATCTAGACGACATCTGTCTTTTCAGCGATACTTGGGAAGATCACTATTCAGGGTTAGATGAATTGCTGTCTACTTTGCGTGAGCACAACCTGACAGCGAAACCCTCTAAAGCCTATATTGGTTTTAGCGAAATTTCTTTCCTAGGCCACCGAGTTGGTCATGGTTTCCTAAAGACAGAGGACCATAATACTAGTAAGATACTTAACATCTCAATCCCTAAGACTAAAAAACAGGTGAGAAGTCTGTTAGGTCTTATTCAATTTTATGGCAGATTCATTCAGAATCTATCCTCTATCATGGCACCTCTCTCAACACTTCTAAAGAAAGGTTCGCCTAATGTGGTCCACTGGTCTCAGGAATGCCAATGCTCTCTGGATAAGATTAAAACACTGTTTTCAACACCACCTATTTTAGTGCTACCCACTAAAGATAAGACATTCGTTCTTCGTAGTGACGCTTCATCCACTGGGATTGGAGCGGCACTAATGCAAGAGTACTCTGGAACTCTGCATCCTGTAATGTATATTTCCAGAAAACTTAATGCGGCAGAAAGGAATTATTCGGTTTTAGACCGTGAGCTATTAGCTATGGTTTGGTCGATCCTCAAACTACAGAGATTCCTTCTAGGCGCACATTTCATAGTAGAAACCGACCAAAAAGCTCTTACTGCTATACAGAGTAAGAATTTGAAGAGCTCGAGGTCTACTCGATATGCAATTGCTCTTCAACCTTTTCATTTCTCTGTGCGAGCTATTCGTGGATCAGATAATGTGATGGCAGACATTCTGTCAAGATGCCCATGATTCCACATAACTATTAGGGCTTAGACTTCTTGATATGTCTAGTTCTATAGTAGTTCCTTTTCTATATCATGATAGATACACATTTGTAATTTAATAATATAATGATTGTATCACTACATAGCGGTTCATGGATGTTTATTCACCGCTGTGCTTTGATGATTTTTTCTTCATAAATCATAAATTTAAGATATCTAATACGAAATGATGATATGAATTTTTTAGGCATTGTGTAATTGCCAGAATTGTATTATACTTTGATGACACCTTCCTGGAAAAATATACTTGTAGAGAAATAATTTCTCTCAGTTTATGAGACACATTCTCACCAGTCGCTCCATAAGTCGACTTAGCCTCATATTAGGCGTTATAGGTATTCCTGATATTTTCATCTGCGCATTATTCATGCGTTGTGAGCCTATTGTACGTTGCTCCTAGATGTATTTCAAAAAAAAAAAAAATGTTCCATTTTTTTTTTCCCGGGAGGTGTGGTAAGACTGTTACGTGCAGTCTTTGATATCTTACAATATTATACATAGGTAATTTTTTTGTGCTTAAGGGAAAGTCATTATTGAGTTACTTCCCTTGAAAGTTGTGCCATCTCTTCGATCAAACTCCGCGGATAAATCCATTTTACTGCGATTTATTCGTTGTTTGGGTAATAATAGATTGTTCTTGCTTCAGAATATCTATGGCCTGAATTTATGTGTATTGTTTGTCTGAGTAGGACGAGTCTGTCTTATATCTGTATATCTTTACATATCTAAGTCGAACTATATGTTCTGTTGTCTCTAGAGAGGTCAAAGGCTATTCGGCGGATGTGTCGCTAGAGTGTGGTGTGATTTGGCTTCGTCCTGATAGGGACTGTGTGTTTTCCTATGTCGGCCTGTCGCCGGGAAAAAGTGATCTCAGTATTTGTGGGGAAAGTGATAGTCGTCTAGACCTATCGTGTATGCTTTACCCCAGTGTTTATTCATATTGCCAAGGAATGGCAGTTTCATATTTCCTCTACCAAGGTAATCAAAGACACTCTTATGAACTCTCGATCGAAGCCACCATTTTCGATAGTTACGATTTGAATGTCTAAGAGAATATATTTGACTCGATGAAAACGACTTCGATTCCTAGCAGCACTATATTCTGTAGAATGCAGTCAATTGTTCATGATCAAATCTACAGAGCAATGCAATGTTTTATGAATGACTAACTTTAGGACAGATTCATTATCTGCATCCAAACGTGAGTGACAGTTCACGAGTGAAGCCATCTTGGAACCAAAACATGTAGCGACTTTCAAGAAGAGAAAGGGGATGCCCGTATTATCGCTTGTTTAGTCCAGAGATCACTGCTACACATGAGAACCCGTTATTAGCGGTTCAATATTATTATATGAAAAAAATATGTGCTGAACATTATGTGGGAGAATCGTCGCTAAACGAGATTAGGTTTAGAAGCCATCTGAAATATTGTTTATAAGCTGACGTGCTCAGTCAGTGAGTCAGATGATTTATATGTATGGGCGATGCTGAGGGCTTGGCTACTGACAGTCCATTATAATATTAATCTACATGAGTGCCCATGTAACATAACATTGCAAGACCATTTATCCACTGTACTATGATGTATTATGCCAACCTGTGATTTGTCACTATCTGTGCTGTCGAGTGTGTACGTCCAATTAAACTTTAGAAAAGGTACACAGTCGTTGGTGTCGATGACTTCCAGTCATACATGAGATCTTATCAACTGATGATGATGATGATGTCTGCTTCCATCCACTTATATCTATCTTTTGGTGGATATCATTAACGGGAATAAAAATCCAACATTATATCAACCTTATCAAGGTTATTACTTCTATGGTATATTTTGGTATCTTTTTTAGTATTTCGTAGCTCAGAATGTCGTGTCCTGATGCTGTACAGTAATTTCGGAGTTTAGATAAGATTTCTCCACTATATCATTTACCTCGTTTTTCCTTAGTTCTGTTATGAGTTTTTCTCTTCTTTTTATTTCTTTGTGTCCCAGGTTTTCCCTGGCACTTACATTAAAGAAGTATTTAGTTAGGGAATTTGCTTTTTGTTTGTCTCTGCCCGTTCTAAAATTTTGAATGAAGGCATTACTGTTCGTTTTGGATTCCCCTTACGGGTTTTTATCTTTTCCACGCCTCTATAAGTGAATGTGGGCTTAAATTAAGGGTTTGGCAGAAGGTTTTACAGTAAGCTGCCTTTTCTCGTAATATCATTTTACTAGTGTAAAAGCCCGTGATAAGACGGGAATTAAATCCAAAAGCACCCATACTTAACGGCAATTTTACTTATTCAAATACTTGTGAAAAATAATGTTAGGTGTGAATATCCGATTGTTCATCAGAAGAGTATTTGGATTTTCTGTTGTTTTAATTTCTAATTTTGCTTTGTAGTGATTTCTGATAGAGACAATGCGACGTACAGCTGTCCGTGAGAGAAAACTGGCTCGATCAAGAAAATATTGTTAAACTCTAAGTGATATAGAACACGGCTGTTTGCCCGCTATTAAAAGTCGCTACGTTAGTTCTGGAGCGTCCGATTGGCAGAGTGGTTAGAGCGCTGGTCTCTCGATGCAAAGGTACCGGGTTTGATTTACGGTATCATTACGGTCCCGTTTACCCAGCTGTAAATGGGCACATGACTTTGCTCTTGTGTTAGGGAAGGAAAAGGCAGCGAGGAAGGGAACTGGGAGTCTCTTAATTCCCCCCATACTTGTCGTATTGATTTTATTCTAACAAAAGCGTGAAACTTAGATCATTGTACACGCATTCCTGTTAATTATAGTAGTAAAATAATTTTCTACAAAGTCTGAACATGCACGCCGTTCACATTGCGCATGCACACCAACCTTTGCGCCCTTTTCTTTGTCGAGTGTTACTATTTCAGGGAGAGTATTAAAAAAACCAAAATATTTGTTTTACATCCGAGGTTTTAAAAAATAAGTCTGAACACGCACGCTGTTAACATGGCGCATGCACACCGTGTTTTGCGCACTTTTCTTTGTTGCGTGTTACTATTTTAGGGAGCGTTACATACAGACAGAAAAAGCTGATGCATTAGATATATAGGACTAGCAATAACCCGTCAAACTTGACGGGTTTTTAATTATAGTGTGCTGTTTCCGTTCCCGGATGAGCAGATAGAAGTACATTCTTAGAGTGTTTTTGGTTTCTTTCCATTATACAGTGTAATCAAACTGTTCATGAACACCGTCATTTGAACGCTTTTCTTTGTTGATTGTAACTATTTTCGGGAGAGTATATATAATGGGCTGCGAGACTTGGACACTCAATAAAACAGTTGCAAAAAAGATTACATCATTCGAAATGAAATGCTACAGAAGGATGTTGAGAATACCCTGGACAGAAAAAAAGACCAACAGAGAAGTACTGCACTCACTAAATGTACAGGAACATTGGCTCCTAAATACCATCGCAATAAGGAAGCTGAAATTTTTCGGTCATATAAAAAGACATAATAGTCTGGAAAAAACAGTGATGGAAGGCATGGTCCCTGCAAAAAGGGGAAGGGGTCGACCTAGACGACGGTGGACCCAGGACATCACAGAGAGTCTGAACTTGTCTTTGGCTGATGCAGGTCGACTTGCCCAGAATCGTGATGCGTTCAGAGCAGCTGTAATGGAGACAACGTTCTGGAAAGAATACGTCACATGATGATGATGATATATAATGGAAACAATACAATTTTTCAACACGGTTGCATTCCTCAGCTGTGACCAACGTACACACGGCGAGAATTATGTTATTTTAGATTCAATTTAAAAGTTCTTTGATGACAACATTTCGTGCGTGAAAGTGCGTGAATTGTTTTCAAAGAGTGTTCGATGATAATAAGTGATTTTAACAAAAACTTTCAAGTTTTCATGATTTGTACATCGGGTGAGGGCTCATGCACACCAATTTTTACGCACTTTTTTTTTGTCGAGCGCTACTAATTTTGTGAAAGAATTAAAAAAAAATATTTGTTTTATATAACACCCATGCCGCGCAAGTTGCACACCGTGCGTTGCGCACTTTTTTTTTCTGGCGCGAGTTACTATTTTGCGTGAGACCGACCGACGTAACATACATCGGTAATTATGTTAGTTGTGATACTGTTTAGTTATATTGGGTCCTATTTCTTCTATATTTTTGTAGTGCTTGTTTTCTTAGTTTAGTTTTTTCTGTACATTAGTTTGTCCACTAAGGAGCTGGGTTTTTATTCGAGTGTTCTGTTTTCTCTTTTCTATTATTCTGCTTTAGAGATGTATGGTGGCATATTGGAGTGTGGTATATGTTTTGCTGCAATTTTTTGTATTTCTTCTGTTAGATTGTTTGCATATGTATCTATGTCTTCATTAATAATTTTATCCAGTTTCATTCCTCCCATTTCAGTTCTGAAAGCTATCCAATCAGCTTCTTTATAGTGGAATATTGTTTTTTTTACTCCTTTGTTTACTGTATATTTTTGTTTCATTGCTATCTATATTGGTATGTGATCTGAGTAGGTATCATTTAATGTTTCCCATTTAGCTTTGACTAAGTTGGCTGTTACTATGCTGATGTCTATTGATGAGTCAAATTGATTTGCACAAGGATTGATTCTTGTTGTTGATCCATCATTCAGTAATATTAGTTCTTTACTTTCTATGAAATCCAGTAGTAGTATCTATGATGTGTCTTTTTTGTTGCATCCCCATGGTTTGTGGTGTGCATTAAAGTCGTTTATTATTATAATTTTGAGCTGTATTCTGTCTCTAATTACTTTGATGACTTCTTGTATATTGCCGCCGGGGCAGTATGTTTATTTTTTTCAGTGCTTCTATGTCACTATTTATAATTACACTTATTCCTTCATATTTTTTTATTTGAAAGTTTCATAGTAATTTTGTATAGTTTATGAACCAAGAATGCTACCCCCATCCCATTTATTTCCTCGTCTGTCATTTCTATGAGTGATGTATGTCTGCAGCCACCGACCGAGGGGAGTCGCCATTAGCCGAACTACTTTCAGAAAACTTGCTCTGTAGTTCCAAAGTTCGTATGGTCAATTCGTGTTGCATCTCGGCCGCCCTCCTTCTGTCCTCCGCCTCTGCTGCCCTCCTTCTGTCCTCCACCTCTGCTTTGCGCAATTCTATCTCCGCCTCAATCTTTTTATATCCACCGCAGATCGCCTGTCTTCTTCCTTTTCATCCGCCGCAGCCTGCCTTTCTTTTTACTCCCCCTTCCCCTCGCAGCCTGCCTTTCTTTTTCTTTTCCTCCGCCGCAGCCTGCCTTGCTTTTTCCTTTTTCTATCTCACTCAAAACATACGCCTTAGCCTCTGCCTCGTTCATCCCCATCTCCTTAGCAGTTTCTTTCAAGCTCGATCAAAGCTTGGCTAAATCGGCCATCTCACTGTAAAGCATCGGTATGCTTAAGAGTACAAAAAAAGTTATCTGCTACCGTTACCTCCAGAAAACTAGCTGTGGAAACAAAACTATGCAGATCAGACTCATAGATCGTTAGTCTTTGGGATTTAGAAAACAAAAATCTATTCTCAGAAAAACCACTCAGCAAGAAACAAGGTTGAATCTTGTGCAAGAATCCAGAATTTATCCCGCAGAGGCTACCACTTGTCACGCCTAAGACAAGACAAAAGTCTGTGTGAAGTCTGAGACAAGACAAAAGTCTGAGTGACGTATGAGAAGATAGATGAGTTATGGTGTTGAATGTGGGTAGAGTGACTTATAGTTATCAGGAGTAAAGAACAGATACTGACTCTCCATCCTACCACGCAATGACTATGTTTTAACTACTTTCACACTGCCTCTCTCTCTTATTGGAGATAAGGTTTAGTACACATGAGTGACTCCACAAACAAATCAAGTTTAAATACTGACAGAAAGTAGAGTCTGATCCGCTGAGTAATTTTCTAGTTTATTAATAACAAAAGAACCTGTAGGTAAAGCAAAATTACCAATCACAAAAAACCATCAAAATAACATAATGCATGTATCAATGTAAGATACAGTCAAGGCTAGTAATCGAAATAATAAATGAGCATAATCAATCCAGATATAAACTCCCAAGTTATTGGATAAATGTGCTGCTAATTCCTTCAGCAGGGAACCCTGAAATAAGGAAGTTTTAGGACTGAAGCAATTTAGAGACAGAAGTAGACTGTATATATAGCAAGAATAGGGCACAGATGTTCAAGCGTGGGCTAACACGTGCATTGACATCTGCGTAGAGAATGCCGAAAACAATCGTAATAATTGCTCAGAGAATTCTTCCTGGCGACTCGCTACAAAAGACTTAGGCGTAATAAGGTGAAGGTTGTTACGCATAGAGAGTCCCAGAATTTTCATTGCATCAAAGCACAGAGAAGTCTACGTGACCGTCATCTCAACAACGCAGGTGTCTCGGACAAGTCGCCAAATTGCTCCTTCGCCCGTACTGCCACGTAACATGACAGAACTCCAGGAACAGTTTACAGTGTTTCCGTGCAAAACAGAGAAAGAAACCGCCAAAATATGGCGTAATAGGCTCTACCCGTCGACCCACGAAAGGCAAGAGCTTCCCCTGGTGTCAAAGACTCGGGAACATATTGTCGCTCTCTTTCAAACGGAGTGTCGGGCTTCTGACTCGTGGTCAAAATAGCTCTAAAGACGGATGCCGCTGTCCGCGACAAAGAGTCCGGGACGCGTCAATTATCTCCTACCAACATTAGAGACTAAGAGGAGGGAACCTATCGGATAGAAGTGATATCCAGTTACCCCGCTTATTATCTACAGAAGAACGAAAGGAAGTGAAATAGGCGGGCCAAAAATCAGAAAGGAACTAGAAGGGATGTGTCGTAAATTTATTTTGAGAGAAAAGAGTCGTAGAAATAGTGGTCCGGTTTAGAGTGGAAAATGATGATGGAAAGCTCAGTGATAGAAAATGTAGAGATTTAATAGTTACTTCACAGCGTGCTGGAGGAGAGTAAAGACAGACTTATTTACGACAAATCGTGTCTCTCAATCTTCTCTTTCACTCTCCTGGTCAAACAATTATTTGCCAGTTTTCCAGACTCGCATCTGCGCGCACACCGATTCGGTGTTTTCAAACACACACACGACGTTGATACAAACTATATTAAACGAATAGGGGAAATGTTGGGCTTTGGGTATATCCAACACACAGAACTAAATGAGTTTAGGTGATTTTATTCACTTTAAACATCAATCACTAAAAATATCAGATATTACATAAATTATCATAAGTACACAAATGCAAATAACAAGTTTGGGAGGGGGTGAAGAAGATTGGTATCGACTAAGCCCTTCCCGCTCATTAGACAAAGACAAACCCAGTCCAGAGATAGATAATATCAGGAACACGGGTACGTTAACCTAACAGTGAAGTTAATTACTCTGAAAGAGGTGTTACAAAATTAGGTATAGGTGATAGAAAAAACCTGTTCTTCCCAGCTGTTCTTCCCTTTACTAAGCAAATGGAAAGGAGGTGGTTTTAAACAGAGTTAACAAATTATCAACTATCCCACTTAAAGGAACAATGTAGGGTATACAGAAAAGATATATGTTACCAGGTAAGCAAGTTAACAAAATGGTCACACAAAAGAATTAATTTCCTGTCATTCATACACGCGCTAGCAAAGGCCTTCACTCATCTTGCTCTCACTTACCGATTGTGAAAAAATCTTGCACTCCATAGAATAACACAACAGCAGTTACACCTCAACTAAATGTATGAGTGTTTGTTCAAGTTCTAGCCCCAGATTATCGGGTAGGCGGTCAGCACATAAAAGGGTCCCGTAATCGCTGGAAAATGAATCTGTAGTTGTGTCTCTTTTCTTAATAACAGTTTCTATGGGAGGGCACGGTCTCTGATACCGGGGTGAGGATGGTGTGGTCTATTTGACTATGCCGCGGATAATAAAATTCTTACGCGTGCTGGTACACTTTATCCGTGAGGTATGGTTTAAGTCCAGTGAGAAAACTAGTCACATCACTGTTCAGGAAATTATGACTTATCTCTCTGTGTCAGTAAACTAACAAAGCTCGGGCCAGTGTTCTTCTTCCCGTTACGACTTAAGTTGTTTGATGGTGCGTTAAATTTGTCTTTGGGTGTGCTTTCTTTGCTATAAGTTAGATAGCGGAATTCCAAACATAGAATCGCCTCAAAGATTAAAAATTTACACAGTCTCAACAAGTTCTGCGTCAGGGGAACTCTACACACTGTTTATGCTTTGCTTTGCTTAGATTGATTTCTTTATTGCTTTCTTAAAGCTGGGATCGCACAGGTTACGATCACTCTGTATGAAAGAAAAAAAGACATGTAATATACCGAAAACAAATAACCTTCTAAAGCGCGATGAATTTCCCGTTAAGCCTATAATACACTCGAGTATTTAATTATGTATTTAATAAACACTGCGCGAATTCTAGTGGTTAAAAACCCACATCTATAAAACTAGGACTTAACTGAATTTATTAATTATAAATTCCTTCGCGACTTTAAAAGTTAATTTAAGCATCTATTATCTTTTGAAATAATATAATAGATAGATCATTATATTTAAAACTGGAACTCTTGAGATGGTTTAATTAAATAGATTTAAATTAACACAAAATCCCTTGAAATAGAATGACTAGACCACTGATCACTTTACACAATATATATTTTACCGCTTTGCACAGAATTAGAAATCACTGCAAATATATATAAAATCCAGGGGAAAATCTATAACAAGATTTCAATAAAGCTAGTGCTTCTGTAAAGGTCTGGCCAGCGAGTGATAACGTGTCTAGTTCTTCATGGTCTATTTAGCTAAAATGAAATGTAAGTTGAGTGGGACATGATAAACTTGACAACTTATTTGATCTCACGAACTTTTGGGGATCTGACCGCCAAATCAAGAGAAGAAGCCGCCCCCTGGTCTTCGTATCCGCTCGCTGCTGCCCGTTTCGCTTTCCCCCGTCGCTCGGTTCCTCGATTGACACCGAGACGCGAAATTAGCGGCAAGCAACTGCGTCTCGTATCAGGGAAAACTACTGTCTTTGATAGCGCCGATAGTCTCCCCTCAGATCCCTCGGTCTGTCTCTTTGATCTCGTCGCTGTATCCTACATGAGTCCCGGTGGAATGCGTTCTGGCAAACGAAAAGTTACAACAAATGTTCAGGGGTTCTAATGTTATGAAAAGCTAAAGGTCCCTTTAAATCATCCATCATATCAGGGAAAATTCACTAGTCAAACTAGACGTACGTCACAGGATGGTAGCTCCATCCTAGTGCCCACAATTTATAACCCATTTTGTCGCACGGAACAGTAGTTCTTTCTTTGTCTCATCGTAGACCTCTGGTAACTACGTGGGGTAGACCAGGGATTCTCAACCTTTTTCAGCTCATAGCCCCCCTTCTGAGTCACATTTACTTCTGTGGCCCACCTCATCGTCGCTGTTTGCTGGAAAAAGTACTTTACCATCTTACTGTGGCCCCCTAGAAATTTGGCATAGCTGTCGTACAGGTAGGTTTGAGAGTTATTTATGGTCCCGTCTGAGTAAAGTGGATGGTGATAAGTACGTGAGAAATAAAGGTATGAGAAATAAATTTCACGGGTGAATAGTTTATGGAGAAGATAAGTCTTTGGAATGAGTAAGTTTCTCTAGTCCAGCCAATCTATTCGACTATAATTTAGTACGAGACAACTTTTCCCTCCCCATACATATAAATATGAGTTTAACTACACACACACACACACACACACACACACACACACACACACACACACACACACACACACACACACACACACACACACACACACACACACAGAGCTATGTGATAACAAGACACACAAACGTGAAAAACTACGGTAAATTGGGTATGTGTCTGACCAACACACAAAGTTAAGTTTCTTTTGTTGTTTATTATCATTAAACTTGACAGCATCGAATATCTAAAGACAAATCAAAATAAAATCAGATTTACATACATAGGAAATAACTGAATAAAGGTGCCCTCCCCCTCTTGAGAAAAAAAGAACCCAAAAAAAGTTAATAACCCCAAAGGTCAAAGGTTAGCAGTACGTTACAGAATAGACAGTAAAGAACAAGTTCTTACTATATGCTACCCAGTAAAGTAAACAATTTTTAAGCAAAATCAAGGATGGTACAGTTTCTGTAACGAAGAAAAATGTTCACTCTCTCTGTCATACGTGGCCACTCAATCACTCCATACCTACCAGTGGCGGCTTTCTTTAATGAGCTGTAGAGCTGCAGCACTCCCTCAGAAAAGGACTGCAGCACTCCCTCAGAAAAGGACTGCATACTGCTGTCTCTACTACATTATAATACATAATACGGACAGACCAAAAAATTGAGGTTACACCGGAGGGGTTAAATAAAATAAAAAAAATTATCTAACACCGTATGTGCTGCAAACGATTTCAGCTCAAGTGACCTTGACCTCTTATAAGCGAATGCTTGTCATACACACAGCTAGAGACGAACTACGATTGGTTTGAATTTTTTATCATGAGCTGCAACGGATCGCAGCTCGTGTAAATTATCTCTAATTAAAGGGAAGTTACAATGAAAATTTTAAACACGAGAAATAGTGCATACAAGTCTGTGTAACCGGTTTGAGACTCGGGAAGCTGCTACGACTGCCAATGATTACTCCTAGTTGCAGTAAACTTTTAAAATAACTTTTCAGAACTTCTTGACAGATTTTAGATGAGATAAGACACTAATCATTTGTGTCTGGGTTGATATTTCACATGGTGGTCACAATTTGTGAGTATTATGTATAGTATTTGAAATGAATGAACAGTGCAGCACCCCCAATGACAACCCCCTGGAACCGCCACTGATACCTACTCTTGGTGATATCCCATAGAAATACAATTATCCTGAATATAAAATTGCAAGGGGTTTTATCTTCCAAATTGGCCCCAGTCCATCCCTAACAAATAAGATTTACGAGGTGGACGCCTATTTTGGTGGTTTATTCCTGGATGAACAAATGTCACCTCGAACAGTTAGTGTAGAAAAACCGAGATCTTGGGGTTCACAGTAAACAGAGGAAAATACTTCCAGTTTTGGGAAACATCTGGTTGCTAAAAACTGCTACAATTGATAAATGATGGTAATCCTATCGGCTGGCTCTATGGTGATTGCCGATTCTGAAACAGCGTAACTCTTCTGGATAAAATCCACTTTGATACGACTGTCAAAAGTCGGGAGTAATGTTGTTGGTTTCACACCCCAGTGGGCTGATAAAATTGAACAAATATTTCTGGGTTTTATAAGTCCAGTTAAATTTACCAGTTAAATGTTTATTTGTCTTTTTGGCCAATCCTGTTCACAAATGAACTTGGGGACGCACCAGCCAAGAAAAAGACAACATTCACCAATCAGTAAATGAAGAAAAAGAAGACCGCTGGACGCCCTTTGATCAGGTCTGCGTGGAATAAACAAAACATTTTATGGAGAAATGCTACTATTCTATATATACACGGACGGGAACAAGACATTCGGTTCTTGTGCGTTAATTCACCGCTAAAATCAAATTGTGGAAATGTATTACCCAAACTGAGAACCGTACTTTTTCTTGACTGAAAAAGGTTGATTTCACATTGTGGTTTGGGAGGGCAAGTTAAAAAAAAACGTTCCTCGTGCATTCATAGTTGACACGCTTACGACAGACTCGCCCTCAACCCCCCCCCCCCGTATTTAAGTTTATAAACCAATAAAACGATATTGAATCAGTTCTACAAGTTAACGGTACACAGGAAACAAGGGAAGTCGCTGCCGTTGCCTTCTCTAACTCAAGATCAGAGTCAGGTACCCATTTACAGCTGTTAGACTGATGCGTGACACTACCAAGCTCGAGAGGTGGGGCCTACGTAGCTATAAATGCGTGACACCTGTTCCCTTCCTCGCTGCCGTTGCCTTCTCTAACTCAAGATCAGAGTCAGGTACCCATTTACAGCTGGTTAGACTGATGCGTGACACTACCAAGCTTTGAACCCAAAACCCGGTAACTTATTGCGGTAGTGGAGCGTTAGAGACTTCACTACACTAGGTCCAGCATCGAGAGGTGGGGAGACCAGTTTCCTTCCTCGCTGTCTTTTCCTTCCCTAACTCAAAGTTAAGTACCCATTTATAGCTAGGTAGGCCCCACCTCTCGATGCTGGACCTAGTATAGTGAAGTCTCTAACGCTCCACTACCGCAAAAAGTTACCGGGTTTCAGGTTCAAAGCTTTGTAGTGTCACGCATCAGTCTAACCAGCTGTAAATGGGTACCTGACTCTGATCTTGAGTTAGAGAAGGCAACGGCAGCGAGGAAGGGAACAGGTGTCACGCATTTATAGCTACGTAGGCCCCACCTCTCGAGCTTGGTAGTGTCACGCATCAGTCTAACCAGCTGTAAATGGGTACCTGACTCTGATCTTAAGTTAGAGAAGGCAACGGCAGCGGGGAAGGGAACAGGTGTCACGCATCAGTCTAACCAGCTGTAAATGGGTACCTGACTGTGATAGGGACTTGAAAGCTGATGATGATGATGATTATGATGACTAGCGATTCCCTAGACTTAAGGGTCTTTTATATTTGGACATGCGCCCTAATATAACTGACTAGGTTGACCGGGACGCGCCTCACCAAAACGAGACAAAAAGTGTTAAAAAAAAAAAATTCAAGTTGTTAGCCTACCCTATCGCGCGTTGCTTTTCGCCCGCGCTACAATTTCAGGTCGGATGAAGGTATGCAACCCATCCCCGCCCCTTTGCGCGCGCGTTAACGATCCGCGTACAATGAAAATTATTATTCAATTACCCATACGGGCAATTACATAAATATCGCTTGTCGTTAATAGCTATTAAATTGTCGGCGTCTGTTGGTCATCGTATGGTATTAAATAATAGTCTAATACAATAAATACACAAAATGAAATATAATGAGAAATATATTATGTCACTATCAGTCGCGCCTAGCATATACTCAGTCAACTAAAACGTCTCTTCTTGTGTGAGAAAGCGGGTGGTAGGTTAAACATTAAACTGAACCTCTGGTATAAAATAGCTACGCGTTTATTATTTTCACTGCTCTTAACAGCCAGAACTCTAAGTGAATTATAATGGTAAAAGCTTTAACACTTTAACACGTAAGCACTAATTTCTATTACCAGAAAATCCCTCATGAAAAGATCACCACGAATGCTATTAACACATTTAGCGAAATGGTTTTTAGCTACTGCGTGCTTAGACTATTCCAAAAATTCTGAGTGACGACTGATAGCTGGTTGTGGTGAACTTCTAAATACAATCTCTAAATTAGAATATAACAGTATAGTGCATAAAGTCAAAGATAGGATAGTACTACAAATTTTCGGCGAGAATCTTAGTCGTCGCCTACGCCTTCAGCTTATTAATTGATAACGCCTTAGCCGAACCAAAAAGGGTACCCAATTTTTCAAATTCGTCCTTGAGACAAGCGTAACACTTTCCTAGGTCAACTAAGTATGTGCCTAAATACATTGTAGAAGGGAGGGGCACGGATAGATAACCAACGCAAATCACGTCTCACAATTGTTTCTAAAAATAAAACTAACTTGCTAGTATTGCCCTTAGGCGGTTTCAAATTACGATGTAAACGTGAGAAAAAAGTGGACACTACGGTCATGAAAACACGCTTAGCTCTTATTGCGAATGACATAAACTCTCGTAATTAGCTTGAAAGTACATGAGAAAAGAATTGAACAGGAGGTAGTTTAAAAATCAACAACTAACACGAAAAAAAAAATATGAAATATTGAACCAAGCCACGTAGCCCCATAAAAATCATATATTCGTGTACCTGTGGCCTTGCTGACTAAGAATATGTTATCAATTACATAAATAGTCCATTAGATAATCAAATATTGGGGATAATACATAGAGAATCGGAGATACTGTCAGGTCAAGTCATGTCTGCTTAGACTGGATAGCATATTTTTTTTTTTTTTGGGGGGGGGGGGGGGGGAATTAGGCGAGAGAAAGGCTAAGATAGTACAATGAAAGGGATTGGATGAAATTTGAAGGAAGCCGTAATATTATTGGCTGATAAATATACAAATCTAGTTGGTAATAGTAACGCATGGGGTTTTGATAGTTTTTTTTTTAAAATTCATTCAAAAAAAGAGATGCTTGGTCTCATTGGCCAAAGCTTTTTACATGATAGGAATAGTAGGATGCTCGCTGCCATTTTTTCAAAATATTCAGAAGAGCAAGCAGCGATAAACAGACTTGTGTTTTTTTATTAATAATACTACCATCAGAAAGCAGTCTGAACAGAGGCAGTGATGAAAGTGTGCTATATTCTATTGCCTAATTCATCGTTACTTGTTTATATTTCCTTAATATGTGGGGTTCCTGCTGGCACCTGTCTGGTGCTAGTACTCGATCAGTGAAGAAGTCTGCACGATTTCAAAGAGTCTCTGGCACCTACTTGTAATAAGTCAAGACCAGAGGAGACTGAAGTGTTT
This sequence comes from Oreohelix idahoensis, assembly GCA_024509875.1. Classification (NCBI taxonomy): domain Eukaryota; kingdom Metazoa; phylum Mollusca; class Gastropoda; order Stylommatophora; family Oreohelicidae; genus Oreohelix; species Oreohelix idahoensis. The sequence goes on from JAMPIV010006265.1 coordinate 117,168, forward strand.
GGCCAAACCGACTACAACTGCGGTTTATTCCAGGAACCAGATAAGTTCTATATTTGGCCTGGGACAAATTATCACAAATAAAGAATCTCCTGTGCTTACAAAAACAGTCCTCCTAAAGAAATAAAATAAACAATCATAGTGATACAAAAGACAGTGGGATGATGAAAATCCTCAACCTTCCCTGTACCAGTATTTAAATAGAGTAAACAACATCAAAGTGAACAATTGTAACGATGTGTACTATGGACATATTGTCTGTTGCATGTAAAAATCTTTATATATATATTGTGTAAATATATCTATCCATCTAAATTGATTCTCATTTGAACTGTAGTCCTGACCAAAACAACTTTAGGCGCAGGACCAATAAAGTTTAACAAAAAATATTTTAATATAAAATTTAACAGCTGGAGTTAGTTGAGTTTATCATAGTACTTAGTATATGTTTGTATATGTTTTTGTATTGAGATTCTTTTACAACACCCTTACAATACCCTAGACACTTTATGTAACTTTCAGTCACGCTAGTCAAAAAGAAATACAACTTCGAGTGAGATCGTAAGGTGGTAACAAGAAAAGGTACTCTGTAATACAGTTGTTTCATTGTTTTACCTCAGAGACCTTCACAGTTGATCTCACTCAAGTCAGTACAGATATACGCACACCATTCTTCTTAACATCAAAACCCACCACAACTGGTTTAGGGAGACACAGTTTATATATCATCATGGTTGTATGATCCATAGATGATGCTACTTTTCACGTTACCATGTGTATCGAGAGAATCAGAAACCTAAGTTCCCCAGATAAAAGGCTTTCACGATCGCTCTGTCGGAAGTTGCTAATCGACACCAGAGACTTAAAACCGTGTAACGGGGTTCTCGGAGATTTTCCCCGCTTTTGAAGATCAAAGGGTTAACTCCCCTCTGTGTACGAACTTCAAGGGGTACACGAAGAAACATTTTTGCCCGTGCGACTACTTCAAAAAGGTCCGGTGTTTTTCACGTGCGGTCTGTCAGTTATCCGATGATTGACAGATCAGGTAGCGTGAGAAACTTGATAAACAAACCTGATTCGCTCCTTGTTATGACTGGCAGGTCGCGAAAGTTGGTAAATAACTTCGTTTGTTTTAATGTTCAAGGAAAAGAGGATACGTGGATGAAAATTAAGCTTGTGAGAGTAAGCACAGGCAGAAAAATGCATGATTTTGCTATCAAATCATAGCGCGCTAAACGGATCACAAAGGTTTGTCAGATTACTGTAGGCTATATTTTCCATTTTACATCACTATAGCCCCACGTTAAAAACCGCTGGGATAGACTACCACAGTGCTGCATAATATTTCTCGATTTACCTGTCGCCTGAAAGAACTTCCTAAGTCCGCCCAGTAGACACTCCCTTTTCGAAGCATCCAATCAGAAAAAAAAAAACAAGACGTACCGAGCGATTACTCCAGAAATGGCTCGTCCAGCAAAGGGTAGGGAAGAAAACAAGCCATCCTGTAGAAACACGCCACAGTAGCGCCATGTAACAAAATGGAAGAAACCAAATGCAGTTAGATGTTCCACAACTTTATCTTGCGATATAACTAGTGACGGTCATAAATTAATCCTTTCTTAAACGTGTAATGTGATTTGAGCCATAACAACATCAGATAAAGTATTGAACTTTCGTAAATGGGTGCCAGAGTGGACGGATTAAGCTGGTATGACAAAATCAAAATGTGGAACTTATGACAAGAATCAAGACAAGTACCCGTGGACCATAATGTCAAACTGTACAGTATCTTCTCTCTTGACCTTCCTCCATCTCTCTTTCATTCAATCTTCCATGTTGTCACGACATATTCCAGCTCTTTCCTTCAATCTTCCATGTTGTCACGACATATTCTAGCTTTCTACTTCTCATAACACGCCCAAAGAAAGTGGATTGCTTATTTTCACATGAGGAATAAAGTTTCCTTTTCAGCTTTGGTCTCTTATAGTATATCCTCATAACTCTTTTTAGCTGTCCAAGGTATTTTTAACATTCTTCTGTAAAACCACATCTCTGTGGCCTCCAGCGTTTTTCCTACTTGTTTAGCAATTGTCCATGACTCACTTCTGTATGTCAGGTTCTAGATAACACTGCCGAACTAAAAATTGTTGCATAAACTACTTTTCGTTTTATGGAATGCTACTTTTGCCTGCGCTGGTCTACCCTTTACTTCCGAGATTCATTTTCCATCGGATGTGCCTAGATATTTGAATCTATTGACTTGTTTTTAAAATGTTCCATTTACTTTGATGTTGCTTTCTACGAGATGGCCATTAAAAGTATGAATGTCGAAAGGCGGTCAAAACTTTATATATATATATATATAAGGAAGAGATACCAGAAGGAAGGATATGTGGTTAAGTTGCCTAAGAAGGAAAATTTAGAAGAGTGCACAAATTATAGAGGAATACTGTTACTATCAGTGCCCCCCCCCCCCCCCCCACCCCCCCCCCCTCCCCCCCCCATGAAAAGTATTAAACAAATTATCCCGACGAGATTATAAAGACTCCAAAGACAAAAACTGACAATGAACAATCGCAGGTTTTCGACAGAAACATGATCCTGTACAGGACCAGAAAGCCACTTTGAGAATAAATAGTTGAACACAATCTGGAATGGGAATTCAACACTATACATCGGATTTGAGGACCGTACGAAAAGGCATTTGACAGTATGTAGACAGAGAATCACTTTGGAAATTGATGCACAGCATTACGGAGTTCCATCCTGATAGATCATTACTTTAATAAAGAAAAACATATGAAGACATGACATGCAGGAGTTCTTCATGAAGGACAGGCTTATAGAACCAGTTTAGGATAAAAAACGGGAGTGCATGGCAGGGTTGCCCTATTGTCTCCATTTCTTTTCTTACTAGACAATACCCCAACTGCGGTTTATGAAAACTCATCGACACACACAACAGAATTGGAACATCCAGTGGACTGACTAAGCAGTTGGATGATCTGGATTTTGATGATGACTTTGGTCTTCTCTCCCATAACCGTAATCATATGCAAGACAAATTTTAAACCACTCGATGACCGATGTCTCAGCAAATGGGTCTGAAAATACACAGAGAAAAGACAAAAATAATGAGAATAAATGCAGGTAATGATAACAGGGTTGAACTTGAAGAAACACCAATTCAAGATGTAGATTCGGCCACATATTTGGCAAGTAATCATAGGGACAAAGTTGGAGGGGACAGACGTGATATCAAAATAAAAATACTAAAAGCCAGAGGTGGCTTTCGTTGCATTAGGAATCTATGGATATCAAGAGAAATCGGATCCCAACCACGAAAAAATAAGAATTATTCAACTTCTAATGTGAAGTCACGTTCTATTAAATGGCTCTGAAACACACAGAGAACAACAAAGCCAACAACCAAAAAGCTACAGACTTTTCTAAACGGTTGCTTGCGTAGAATAAAAGGACTGACATGATATGTCAAAGTCACAAATGGGGGAATTGATGACAAGAACCAGAACATGTTGCTGTGAAAACGAGAGATGAGGAAGAAGACACTGAGCGATGGATCAGGCCACACATGTTAGGAAACTGTTGATAACATTACGAGGCAGTCCCTTATTCTGGAACCCCCCTGGGATGAGAGGCAGAAGTAGACCAAGAAGCACATGGAGAAGAGAGCTGGAAACAGAGGTGAAAATGAATGAGGGAACGTTGAAAGAACTTGACATGATAGCACGTGATAGGAGGACATGGCATGTGTATTTTTGAAGGCCTATGGCTCCTTTGAGAGTGGTGGGTTATGAATGGAATAAACGGGAGTGAGGTTCTTTTTTGCACAACGGCAATTCAATTGCATTATTTTGATGTGCTCCTGTTCTCCATTTTATTAAGAGTTAATTTTGGTGTAGTTTGATTCTATTTGGTCTTAGTTGGACAGTATTGTACAGCATTAATGTGTGACCAGAATCGACCTTTTTCTTTCCTGGCGTTCATCTTCTCTCCGACATTTTGCAAGAAGAAACGCAGGAATAAGAGAAAGGTCGATTCAGTCACCACCTTATTGCTGTACCATTACTGTCCAACTAAGACCAAATTAAAACAATACACCAAATTACTCTTAAAAAAATGGAGAAACATGCACATCAAAATAATGCAATTGAATTGCCGTAGTGCAAAAAAGAACTCACTCCGTTATTCATTCATAACCTCCACTCTCAAAGGAGCATAGGCTTCAACAAACCACATGCATGTCTCTATCAGTGCTATCATTTCATGTTTTTCAAGTTTCCTCATCATTTTCACCTTGTTTTTACAGCTCTCTTCTCCATGTGCTTCTTGGTTTTATTTGCCTCTCTTGCACAGGGGGGTTCCAGAATAAGGACTGCCTGTAATGTATTCAACAGGTTTTCCTACTGTGTGTCTATCAATCGACTGGTGTCTTCTTCTATCTTCGTTTCACTGGCACTTGTCTGGTTCTTGTCATCATCCACATTTGTTTGACTATGTATATATTTCGTCCTTTTATTTACGCAAGCACCGTTTCATAAAAGTCTGTAGCTTTTTGGTTGTTGTCTTTGTGGTTCTCCGTGTTTCAGAGCATTATAATAGAACAGACATCACAATTGAGTTGAAAATTTTATTTTCGTGTTGGATCCGATTTCTCTTGATATCATATATTTCCTTAATGCAACCGAAAGCTCTCTTGCTTTTAGTATTTATTATTTGATATCAACTGTCTGTCTCCAACATTGTTATATTATGCCAAGTTATGTGTCCGTTTCTACATTTGTCGGGTGTTTCTTCAAGTTCTCAAGTTATCATTAACTGCAGTATGTCATATATTTTGTTTTTCTCTGTGTAATTTTCAGACCCAATTGCTGTGACCTCTCATGGAGTGTTTTAAAAAATTTGTCTAGCATTGATTACGGTTATGGGAGAAGAAGAGCAAGGTCATCAGAAAATCAGATATCCAATTGCTTCGTCAGTCAACTGGATGTTCATTTGTTGAGAGTAGTCGATGTTTTCAATACCCAGTCTTTTGCTAGAAGAAAGAAATGGGAGGACAAGAGGCATCCCTGTCGCACTCCGGTTTTTATCCTAAATGGTTTTATACAGCTGTCCGTCCATGAAGAAACCTCTGCATGTTATGTTTTCCTATGTTTTCTTTAATAATTCCTGATCTTCAGGGGAACTCCGTAATGTCCATCAGTTTCCAAAGTGATACTTGTCTTTATGTCAAAGCCTTTTCGTAGTCCACAAATTCCGAAGTATTAGTGGTTGAATTCCATTCCAACTTTGTTCAACTAATTTCTCAAAGCGGCTTTCTGGTGTACAGGATTGTTTTGTCGAAAACCTGCATTGTTCATCTGTCAGTTTCTTGTCTTTGAATCTTAATCTCTCGGGGTTAATTCTGTTTATAACTTTTATGCACTGAGGTAACAGTATTCTCTATAATTTGTGCGCTTCTCAAATTTTCCTTCTTTAGGCAACTTAACCACATACCTCTTCTGGTATCGCTTCCTTATATATATATATATATATGTTGTTGACCGCTTCGACATTTACTTTTAATGGCCATCTGTAGAATAGCAACATCCAAAGTAAATGAAACATTTTTAAAAACAAGTCAATAGATTCAATTATTAGGCAAATCGATGGAAAATGATTCTCGGAAGTAAGGGTAGACCAGCGAGGCAAAAGTAAGCATTCCATAAAGAAAAGTAGTTTATGCAACAATTTTTAGTTTCGGCATTGTTATCTAGAACCTGAACATACAGAAAGTTGAGTCATGGACAATTGCTAAACAAGTAGGACAAAACGCTGGATGGCCTCAGAGATGTGGTTTTACAGAAGAAAGAATGTTTAAAAATACCTTGGACAGCTCTAAAAAGAGTTATGAGGATATTACTATAAGGAGTAGACCAAGCTGAAAAGGAAACACTTATTCCTCATGTGAAAATAAGCAATCCACTTATCTTTTGGGCGTGTTTATGAGACGAATAGAAAGCTAGAAATATGTTAGTGAACAAACATGGAAGAGTTGAAGGAAAAGGAGCTGGACTAAATGTCGTGACAACAGGAAGTGATTGGAATGAAGAGAGATTGGAGTGAGGTCAACGGAGAGAGAAGATACATGTACAGTTTGACATTATGGTCCACGGTACTTTGTATCGATTTACTTGTACATAAGTATATCCATCAATTTTTGATTTTAGTCATACCGCTTAAATCCGTGCCACTCTGGCACCCATTTACCGGAAAGTACAATTACTTGTAATCTTATGTGTTGTTACGTGGCTTCAAATCACATTACATCGTAATAAGGAAAGGAATAATTATGACCGTCACTAGTTATCGCAAGATAAACGTTGTGGGAACATCTAACTGCATTGGGTTTCTTTCAATTTTGTTACATGGCGTTACTGTGGGCGTGGGTTTCTACAGGATGGCTTCTTGTTTTCTTCCCTAACACCCCTTTTGCTGGACGAGTCATTTCTGTGAGTAATTGCTGGGTACGTCTCAGATTGGATGCTATCGAAATGGGAGTGTCCTACTGGGCGGACTATGGAAATTCTTTCAGGCGAACAGGTAAATCGAGAAAGTTATTATGCAAGCACTGTGGGTAGACTATCCCAGCGTTTTTTAACGAGGGCTATAGTGAGATGTAAAATGAAATAGTAAGCCTACATTAATCTGACAAAACCTTAGTGAATCCGTTTAGCGCGCTATGATATGGATAGCAAAATCATGCATTTTCTGCCTGTTCTATACTCCTCACACCAATAAGCTTAATTTTCATCCACGCCTTTTTTCCTTGAACACCATAACCAAACGAAGTTTTTTACCAACTTTCGCGACCTGCCAGTCATAATCAGGGAGCGAATCAGTTTGTTATATCAAGTTTCGCACACGCGCATGATCTGCCAAATTCATCGGATTACCGGACAGACCACACGTGAAAAAAACCGGGACCTTTCTTTGAAGTAGACGCACGGCTGGCAAAAAATTATTTCCCACAGTACCTCTTTTAAGTTATCGTACACATGAGGGGAGTTTAACCCTTTGGTCTTCAGAAGAAGCGGGGAAAATCTCACGGAGAACCCCGTTACACGGTTTTAAGTCTCTGATGTCGATTAGCAACGCCCGACAGAGCGACCGAGAAAGCCTTTATCCTGGGGATCATTCAGGGTTTCTGTTCTCTCTCGATACTATATGGTAACGGGAAAAGTAGCATCATCTATAGATCATTCAACAATGATGATATCTAAAATGTGTGTCTTCCTAAACCAGTGTAGGTGGGTTTATGATGTTAAGAAGAATGGTTGTGCGTATATCTTTACTTGAGGGAGATCAACTCGATGAAGGTCTCTGAGGTAAACAGATGAACATCTGTATTACATTAGTACCATTTTTTGTTACCTCGGTTAACGAATCTCACTACGAAGTTGTTTCTTATTTGGGACTTGCGTGACTGAAAGTATACATAAAGTGTCTAGAGTATTGTAAGGGTTTGTAAAAGAATCTCAATACCAAAAAAACATATAAAACATAAACTAAGTACTCCATGATAAACTCAACTAACTCCAGCTGTTAAATTTTATATTTAAAATATTTATATGTTAAAACTGTATTGGGAGTCCTGCGCCTAAAGTTGTTTATGGTCAGGAACTACAGTTCAAATGAGATTCATTTTAGATGGATAGATAAATTTTCACATATATATAAAGACGTTTTTACATGCAGACAGACAGACTATGTCATAAGTACATCGTTACAAATTGATTCACTTTGATGAGTTGTTTATCCTTAAAAAATTTCTATGTTTTTTAAATACTGGTACAGGGAAGGTTATGAGGATTTTCATCATCCCACTGTAATTTTGTTATCATTTTTGAGTATCACTAATGATTGTTTATTTTATTTCTTTACAGAGGAATGTTTTTTGAAAGCAGAAAGAGATTATCTCTCAAATTGGTGATAATATGTCCCAGGCCAGAAATATATCAACTTATTTGGTAGTTCCTGGGAATTAAGCCGTCAGTTGTAGTCGGTTTTTGGAGCCAAACACTTCAAGTCTCCTCTGGTCTTGGGCTTATCTACAAGTAGGTGCCAGGAGGGACTCCTTGAAATTCGTGTCAGACTATCTTCATGATCGAGTACTAGCACCAGACAGGTGCCAGCAGGAACCCCACATATTAAGGAAATATAAACAAGTAACGATGAATTAGGCAATAGAATATAGCACACACTTTCATCACTCGCCTCTGTTCAGTAACAGCTTTCTGATGGTAGTAGTTTATTAATAAAAAAAAACAAGTCTGTTCAACGCTGCTTGCTCTCTGACTATTTTGAAAAAATGGCAGAGCGCAGGCCAAATCCTACTATCTCCTATCATAGTAAACTAAAAAGCTTTGGCCAATTGAGACCAAGCATCTCTTTTTATTGAATGAATTTTTAAATATAAATCTATCAAAATCCCATGCCGAACCTATTACCCATGAACTATATTAGTATATCTTATCAGCCAATACAAGATTTCGGCTTCCTTAAAATTTTCATCCAATCCCTTTCATTAGTACTATCTTAAGCCTTTCTCTCGCCTAATCCCCCCCGCCACCCCCCTCCCAAAAAAAAAAAAAAATATTGCAATCCAGGTCTAAGCAGACATGACTTGACCTGACAGATATCTCCGATTTTCTATGTATTATCCCCAATATTTGATTATCTAATGGACTATTTATGTAATTATAATTGATAATTATTCTTAGTACGCGCAAGGTCCACAAGGTACAGAATATATGTATTTTTAAATGGGGCAAAACGTGGAGCTTGGTTCAAATATTTCAATATATTTTTTTTTGTCGGGTTAGTTGTTTGATTTTTTACAACTACCATTCTGTTCAAGCTTCTTTTATTAATGTACTTTCAAGATAATTACGAGAGTTTATGGTCTTTCGCATTAAGAGCTAAAGCGTGTTTTTCATGACCGTCAGTGTCACTTTTTTCTCCCCCCACGTGATTTTTTAATACATACGTAATTTTGAAACCGCCTCTAAGGAGCAATACTAGCAAGTTAGTATTTATTTTTAGAAACAATTGTGAGATGTGATTTGCGTTGGTTATCTATCGTGCCCCTCCCTTCTACAATGTAATTTAGGCACCATACTTTAGTTTGACGCTACGGAAAGTGTTACTCGCTTGTCTCAAGGACGAATTTGAAAAATTGGGGGTAACCCTTTTTTGGTTCGGCTAAAGGCGTTAATCAGCAATTTAATAAGCTGAAAGGCGATAGGCGACGGACTAAAGATTCTCGCCGAAAATTTGTAGTAACAAATTCCTATCTTTTGACGTTCAATTATGCACTATACTGTTGTAATTCTTAATTTCGAGATTGTATTTTAGAAGTTCACCCACAACCAGCTATCAGTCGTCACACAGAATTTTTGGAATATGATCTAAAGCACGCAGTAGTGCTCAAACCATTTCGCGAAAATGTTGTTACATAGCATTCGTGGTGAATTTTTCATGAGGAATTCTTCTGGTAAATAGAAATTCAGTGCTTAAACGTTGTTTAAATGTGTTAAAGCTTATATAACCAGTTATCTAAATTCACTTAGAGTTCTGGCTGTTAAGATGGCCCCAGTGGACAAAATAAACGCGTACGCTATTTTATACCAGAGGTTCAGTTTTAATGTTTAAAATAAAAAATACTACACCGCTTTCTCCACACAAGAAAGAGACGTTTTAGTTGACTGAGTATATGCTAAGGCGCGCCTGGATAGTGACATAATATAATTCTCATTATATTTTTTTTCAATTTGTGTATTTATTGTATTAGACACTATTATTTAAATACCATAACGATGACCAACCAGACGCCGACAATTTAATAGCTATTAACGAACAAGCGATATTTAATGTAATTGCCTCGTATGGGTAATTGAGAATCATAATATTTCATTGTCCGCGGCGATCGTTAAACGCGCGCCGCAAAGGGGCGGGGGGGTGGGTTTGCATACCCTTCATCCGACTGAAATTGTTTAGGCGCGGGCGAAAAGCAACGCGCGATTAGGGGTAGGCTAAAACACAGTGGTGCATATCTAACTTTAATCAGGACTGACGGAGTGGAAAAAGGGAATGTCTGGTAATGGTACTTGTGCGTTTAATTCAACTCTGTCAAAATTAATATTTTGGCAATTTAATTACCACAAACCGAGAAACGTAACTATTTTCTGTACATTGTGTTTTCTTACAATTATTTTTTCTTTTTTTCCTCGCATTAATCCAATCGCAAGTCTAGGCAGTGGAGTTGTGACATTTTTTACCCAAGTCCAGTCCGTCCCGTTCTTTTTTTTATGATAATCCAGGAAAAAAATACAACTTGAAATTTATTTTTTTAAACACTTTTGTTGTCTCGTTTTGGTGTGAGGCGCGTGTCCCGGTCATCCCTAGTCCAGTTATATTTGGGCGCATGTCCAATTATAAAAGACCCTTAAAGTCTAGGGTAATCGCTAGTCATTCATAATCATCATCATCATCAGCTTTACAAGTCCCTATCACAGACCCAGGTACCCATTTACACTGCTGTGTTAGGGACTGATTGCGTGGACACCTGTTCACCTTCCCTCGCTGCCGAGTTGCCTTCCTCTAAACTAATAAGATCAGCGTCAAGGTAACCCATTTACAGATGTTTAGACTGATGCGTGACACTACCAAGCCTCGAGAGGTGGGCCTACGTAGCTATAAATGCGTGATCAACCTGTTCCCTTCCTCGCTGCCGTTGCCTTCTCTAACTCAAGATCAGAAGTCAGGTAACACCATTTACAGCTGAGTTAGACCTTGATGAGTGACACTACAAAGCTGTGAACCTGAAAACGGGTAACTTTTTGCGGATAGTGGAGTCGTGGAGAGACTTCATTTATATACTAGGTCCCGCATCCAGAGGTGGGTGCCTACCTGAGCTATAAGATGGGGTACTTTAAACTTATGAGTTTAGGGAGGAAAATGGACAGCGAGGTGAGGATACTGGTCTCCCCACCCTCTCGATGCTGGACCTAGTGTAGTGAAGTCTCTAACGCTCCCACTTACCGCAATAAGTTACCCCAACGGGTTTTAGGTTCAAAGCTTGGTAGTGTCACGTCATCAGTCATAACCATGCTGTAAAATTGGTACCTGACTCTGATCTTGAGTTAGAGAAGGCAACGGCAGCGAGGAAGGGAACAGGTGTCACGCATTTATAGCTACGTAGGCCCCACCTCTCGAGCTTGGTAGTGTCACGCATCAGTCTAAACCAGCTGTAAATGGGTAACCTGACTCTGATCTTGAGTTAGAGGAAGGCAACGGCAGCGTCTTCCTTGTTTCCAGTGTACCGTTAACTTGGAGAACTGATTCAATACCGTTTTTATTGGTTTATAAACCTTTAAATACGGAAGGGGGGGGGGGGGGTTCAGAGTGGCGAGTCTACTGTCGTAAGCGAGTCAACTATGAATGCACAGGAACGAAGATTTTTTTTTTTTTAATGAAACTTGCACGAAGGAACGTTTTTTTTGGTTTTTTTTAACTTGCCCTTGCCAATCACCAAACACAATGTGAAATCTAACTTTTTTCAGTACAAGCAAAAGTATAAAGTACGGTCTCACTCAGTTTGGGTAATACATTTTCCACCAATTTGATTTTAGCGGTGAATTAACGCACACGCAACCGAATTCTTGTTACCGTTAAGTGTATATATAGAATAGTAGCATTTCTCATAAAATATGTTTTGTTTTTTTCCAGCAGACTGATCAATGGCGTCCCAGCGGTCTTCTTTTTCTTCATTTTCTGATTGGTGAATGATTGTTTTTTTCGGTTGGTGGTCCCAAGTTCATTTGTGAAGGATTGGCCAAAATGACAAAATAAACATTTAACTGGTAAATTTCACTGGAATATAAAACCAGAAATATTTGTTCAATTTTATAAAGCCACTGGGGTGTGAAACACAACATACTCCGTCTTTTGACAGTCAGTAATCAAAGTTGGATTTTTATCCACGAAGATTTACGCTGTTTCAGAAATCGGCAGCTCTAGCATAGAGTCAGCCGATAGGAATTAATCATTCATTTTATCAATATGTTAACATTATTTTTGCAAACCAATGTTTTCCTAATACCGGAAATATTTTCTCTCTTTACTGTTGAAACCCAAGAGACACGGTCTACAATCAGCTAATTGTTGCGAGTTGACATTTTTGTTCATCCAGGAATATACACCACACAGATGCAGCGTTCACTCGTCACTATTCATTGTTTCTTTTTTTAGAGATGGAACTGGGGCCAATTTGGAAAGACAGTAAAACCCCATGCATTAAACATTTAGGATCAGTGTCCTCTATGGGATATCCCCTAGAGTGGGATCGAGTGGCTGAACCCAGGGGGTCGCTGTCATTGGGACAAGCCGCACTAGTTGATTCATTTAAATAGCGTGATACATAGGACTCACAACTTGTCCACCAAGCGAAATATCAACCAGACACAATGGTATTAGCGTTAATCGGGCATCTAACATCTGTCCAAGAAGTTATGAAGTCTGTATGAGGCAGCTTTTGGTGGTCCATACTAGGAGTCACCAGCCTCTCGTGTTTTCGTTAGATCATCAGGCCAAGTCATGAAAACGGTTTGCACAGACTTGTTAAGCACTGGTCTTGATTGGTTTGCAACCATATCGATTTATTATTGTAAATATCCCGGGGTCCAGCGAGAATTTAACGAGCTGGCAGATTTCCGTCAGTAGGCACCCCTGTGATCAAAATTAGAGTTAGTTGGCAGGCGGATGAGTTAGATCGTCTCTATCTATGTGTATGAACTGTTTTTTGGAACTTATCATAGTGTCATGGTTCTTGCAGGTGGGGAAATCCGTGTTGGTGAAATTTACAGTTGATCGCAACGTTAAAATCCTCCATTTTATTTAAAGATAGATAGAGTAACAGATACACCAATGTAGGGATTGTCCGTATTTATGTATAGAGTGTACGATAGATTCAGCCACGTATGAGGTCTTTTTGAGGAGTGCTGCTAGTCTTTTTAGAGGGAGTGCTGCAGCTCTACAGTCATTAAGAAAGCCGCCACTGGAAGTATGGAGTGATTGAGTGGCTCGTTATGTCAGAGAGAGTGAATTTTTCTTCGTTACGAAACGTACCATCTGATTTTGTTAAAAAATTGTTTATTTATGGGTAGCAAATAGTAAGACTTGTTCTTTATGTCTATTCTGTAACGTACTGCTAACTTTGACCTTTGGGGTTATTACTTTTTTTGGGTTTCTTTTTTTTCAAGAGGGGGAGGGCACCTTTATTCAGTTATTTTATGTATGTAAATTGATTTTATTTTGATTTGTCTTTAGATATTCGTATGTGTCAAGTTTAAATGATAATAAACAGCAAAAAGAAACTGAACTTTGTGTGTTGGTACAGACACCGATAACCCAATTTCCCGTTATTTTTTTCACGTTTGTGTGTCTTGTTTTCACATAGCTTTGTGTGTGTGTGTGTGTGTGTGTGTGTGTGTGTGTGTGTGTGTGTGTGTGTGTAAGGGTGTAGTGGGGACTCATTTTTATATGTATGGGGCGGGAGAGTGAGTTCGTACTAAATTATAGTCGAATAGATTGGCCTGGACTAGAGAACACTTGTTCATTCCAGAGACATATCTCTTCTCCATAAAGCATTTCCACCCGTGAAATTTAATTTCGATCACTCCTATTCCTCCAACGTACTTATCACCATCCACTCTACTCTGACGGGACCATAAATAACTCTCAAACCTAACTGTACGACAAGCTATGCCCAAATTAGGGGCACAGTAAGATGGTAAGTATTTTTCAGCAAACAGGCGATGAGGTGGGCCACGAAGCTTAAATGTGCTAGAAGGGGGGCTAAGAGACTGAAAAACGGTTGAGGGGAATCCTGGTCTACCGTGACGTGGATACAGAAGCTTTTCGATGTATTGACTAGAAGAAAGAACTACTGTTGTACATTGTAATGGGTTATAAATTGTGGTGCATAAGCATGGAGCAAACAACTGTGATAAGTCAAGACGTGACACGTCAATTATTCCTGAATGATCGATCCTGTGTAAGAGGGACGTAATGCTATTTCGATAACATGTTTACGAATCCTGAAAACTTTTTAGAAGGTATCTGTTTGGTCGAACCATCCACCCGGATCCCAATCATTAGATAAGCTACCCAAATTTAGAGTTACCGCCAACCGCCGACCGCAGTAAGCCATTGCTGAACCGAGCGAACCCTTCCCACACAGATCCAATACCTATCTAGTTGTTCAAGAACTCGTAGACGGAGTTCCTTCCGCTAAGAAAAGAATCGGTCGATCAAAAACCAAGAAGCCCATCACGGAACAGAAAAAGAAGGACTCAACCACTACCCACGGTGGTCATCTCAAGAGTTCCAGTTTTAAATATAATGATCTATCTATTATATTATTTCAAAAGATAATAGATGCTTAAATTAATTTTTAAAGTCGCGAAGGAATTTATAATTAATAAATTCAGTTAAGTCCTAGTTTTATAGATGTGGGTTTTTAACCACTAGAATTCGCGCAGTGTTTATTAAATACATAATTAAATACTCGAGTGTATTATAGGCTAAACGGGAAATTCATCGCGCTTTAGAAGGTTATTTGTTTTCGGTATATTACATGTCTTTTTTTTCTTTCATACAGAGTGATCGTAACCTGTGCGATCCCAGCATTAAGAAAGCAATAAAGAAATCAATCTAAGCAAAGCAAAGCATAAACAGTGAGTAGAGTTCCCCTGACGCAGAACTTGTTGAGACTGTGTAAATTTTTAATCTTTGAGGCGATTCTATGTTTGGAATTCCGCTATCTAACTTATAGCAAAGAAAGCACACCCAAAAGACAAATTTAACGCACATCAAACAATTAAGTCGTAACGGGAAGAAGAACACTGGCCCGAGCTTTGTTAGTTTACTGACACAGAGAGATAATTCATAATTTCCTGAACAGTGATGTGACTAGTTTTCTCACTGGACTTAAACCATACCTCACGGATAAAGTGTACCAGCACGCGTAAGAATTTTATTATCCGCGGCATAGTCAAATAGACCACACCATCCTCACCCCGGTATCAGAGACCGTGCCCTCCCATAGAAACTGTTATTAAGAAAAGAGACACAACTACAGATTCATTTTCCAGCGATTACGGGACCCTTTTATGTGCTGACGCCTACCCGATAATTGGGGCTAGAACTTGAACAAACACTCATACATTTAGTTGAGGTGTAACTGCTGTTGTGTTATTCTATGGAGTGCAAGATTTTTTCACAATCGGTAAGTGAGAGCAAGATGAGTGAAGGCCTTTGCTAGCGCGTGTATGAATGACAGGAAATTAATTCTTTTGTGTGACCATTTTGTTAACTTGCTTACCTGGTAACATATATCTTTTCTGTATACCCTACATTGTTCCTTTAAGTGGGATAGTTGATAATTTGTTAACTCTGTTTAAAACCACCTCCTTTCCATTTGCTTAGTAAAGGGAAGAACAGCTGGGAAGAACAGGTTTTTTTTTTCTATCACTTATACCTAACTTGGTAACACCTCTTTCAGAGTAATTAACTTTACTGTTAGGTTAATGTACCCGTGTTCCTGATATTATCTATCTCTGGACTGGGTTTGTCTTTGTCTAATGAGCGGGAAGGGCTTAGTCGATACCAATCTTCTTCACCCCTCCCAAACTTGTTATTTGCATTTGTGTACTTATGATAATTTATGTAATATCTGATATTTTTTAGTGATTGATGTTTAAAGTGAATAAAATCACCTAAACTCATTTAGTTCTGTGTGTTGGATATACCAAAGCCCAAACATTTCCCCCCCTAAAATTCGCTTTAATATAGTCTTTGTTATAACAACGATCGTGTGTGTGTTTGAACAACCCCAAAATCGGTGTGCGCGGCGATGCGAGTCTGGAAAAAATGTTTATGACAGGGAAAAGAGTGGAAAAGAGAAGTCTGGATCAATCTATCCCCTCGTAAATACGTCTAAATCTTTACATACAAAACACACCACCATCCCGCATGAGTACCTACACATAAATCACTACACATTTCTAACCCATCTCATATTTCCAACAACATTTCCACAATAACCCACACACCCTCCCCTCAAAAACACCTCCACAAAACTATTCTCCCCCACACAAACCCTCCATTACGCAACACACCTTCATTATCCTTATCTTATCTTTATACGCCCTCTATTTTCAACATCTTTAGTTGTTACCCACAGCTAAACCTCCCCCAACTCTCATCCATTAACCTACCAATCACACTAATTATTCAACCAAACACATACCATAAATTACATATAAATCACCAAATTTTACTTCCAAACTGAATAATAATCTCCCCTAACTCATAAACTCAAATCACGCAAAAATAGACCAAACCTCATTAACCTCCCTAAACCGTGATAAATCCCATCGTACAAAAAAAAATAACAATATAACCTCATAACACCCCAAATTAACCAACAAAGTAACATTCAATCCAAAACAAAACCCCACTCAATCGTACATCATTTACTCCCCCTTACCACACTCAAACCTACCAATCCGGCGCCAAACCTCATCCAAAACCCCCGTACAACCCTTCCCACCCAATATTACCCCTACCAACCAAATCCCACTTCCCACCCATACAAACCACCACCCTCCCCCAAACCCATCCCCAACCCACAAACCAAATAAATTAAAACCCTCTCACCATACTTAATACCCCCCTCCCAAAAAATAAACACTTACCTTTAACTACAACCAAATAACAACCAAAAACTACCACCCAAAACAAAATCACAACTCCCCCAACCAAAACCAAAAACCCACCCCTTTTTTTTCCCACAACATTCTATTGTCAATATCCAACACCAAATCCAACAACCCCATCCGTCTACCCATCCTTTCTACAATCACCATCAAATAACCCCCAACCCCTCCAACTACCAACCCCCAACCTATATCAACCCCACTTCAAAACAAAACCCACACCACCCACTACCCAACTCACACATATTTGGGTCACGTGAGGTCAAACACCCACAAAACCCATCCCAATGCAAATAAACCCACCCTACAATTCTACCACCCATATACATCACCCACAATTCCCCACTTAATCCCATTCCACCATCCCTAATCCCCCCCTACAATTAATCACCCTTCATAAAACCCATTTCATTCATCTATCCAACATATTACCAATACCTAATCAATTACAAATATTTCCTTATCACTATCCAACACCCCCACAACATTAAACAATCCAATTTCCCCAACATATACAACTCAAAATACATACACCTTCTATAACCCCCTAATTCAAATTACTTTATCCCTCTATTACCCTCCTTTACTTTACTTATATTCAAATAATCCCCCATCCCATAACCATTATATCACATAATCTCTATCCTAACAACCCCACAATCTAATACAAACACCTTCTACCCAGGAGGGGATAGGGTATAACCCCCTCTCACCCTCAACATTAATCAATCTCGTAGGTATGGGCCACCCCCAAACCAATCCCCTGGTACTAACAAAAATCTTATTACCCTTTACCCCCACCAAATCAATTACCACCGATTAAAATCATTTCAACCTGGGGGGGCCCCCCTAAACCTCTAATCGGTTATTTACCTCTCCCTTAAATATCTCTCCCTCCACAATTTACTAATCACATACACAATAGCCCATGATGCTACATCCTCTTCAAGAGAAAAAATCTCTCAAACCCTACCTTCCCCGCGGTCCCCTCACACTTCCTCCCACCAGCTAAACAACTCCAATATTACTTTATTCACATTAACCCTCCATCCTAATTTAGCCCTTAAATAACAATTCCCCCTCCCCCTCAATAAAATTCCTCACTTCAAAATTCCTTATTTACAACCTCAAATTCCCCCCCCCCCCCTTAATTATTCTTCACCTCACTTCTCCCAATACTCCTATCATCAACACCTATCCCCTCTTTCTCTCCCCACTATCCACCCTTCTGTTGTCAAACTCAATATCCACCTCACACCCTAAAATAACCTTATCCAACAACTCAACCATTTAACATTATCAAACTTCCCAATGAAATAATATGGGAACCCCACATAAACCCCCAAACACCCCACTAACTAAACTCACACATAACACAAAACACCAATACATCACTCATTAAATAATCCCTCCCACTTCACCAATTAAATAAATAATCATCCAACTATCCTCAACCTACTACCCCATTCACAAAAAATAATAACCCCTCAAATTCCCCCCCAATACTAAATACACAAAAATCCTACCCTTCAAAACCCACCCTAACCCAACCAATACACCCTCATAATCCCCAACTACAATACTACCCCACCCATACCCGATACATCATATCTAATGAAAACCATATCACCTCTACCATCTTCCTTTCCAAAACCCCACCCCCTCCCCACCTTAAACTATCACCCACCATCTCCCCTCCAAATGCCCCAACCATTTGTTCAAAACCCCCATCAAACAACCCCCTCCTCCACAAACCACCCAAATATATACACAAAACCCAACACCACACCCAAAACACATTCACCCAAATCTACCCACCCCCCTACCATCTATACACCCAACAACATCCTACCCACCCTCTAAACCCCCCAAAACACACCCCACACTCAATCCCCCCCCTCCTACCACACCCCCAAAACACTACTCCAACCACACAACCCCCCCACACCACCCTCAAACCCACCCCCCCCCCCACCACATCCCCCTCTCCCCCCAACCCTTCCCACACACACACAC